>JANUHK010000041.1:0-263101 GCA_026319125.1 Colletotrichum noveboracense | reverse complement strand
GACACCAGCGACAACAGCGACAACAGCGACAACAGCGACAACAGCGACAACAGCGACAACAGCGACAACAGCGACAACAGCGACAACAGCGACAACAGCGACAACAGCGACAACAGCGACAACAGCGACAACAGAGATAACGGAGACAACAGCGACAACAAAGACGATAGAAACGATAGAAACGATAGAAACGATAGAAACGATAGAAACGATAGAAACGATAGAAACGATAGAAATAGTAAAGATAGAAGAAACAATAGTGATAATGTAAATAGCTCGTGTAATAGGCACAACAAGGATGGAGATTAAACGGGACTCTTCGTAGATAGCTAGAAATACGTCTAGATAGAGCCTTTCTATAATGCTATCAAGCCTTTCACGCATAAAACAAGTGATTGCTCTCGCAGATGCAACGAATCATTTACCAGACGAAGTGAAAAACATATATTCTCCTTGGGGAATCTTACAGAACCTCCTAAAAGCTAACCCCAACCATGATCTATAAAATTCGCCATGCACTACCTACGCATCCTTCCTTTCACCACCTCGCCCCACGCCCAACGCAGCTGGCCTTCCCCTACTCGTCCCTCGCTTGCTTCGGCTGGCCCGGGTCAACATACCCAGACCCCCGGCGGCACACCTTATCAACCGCGCTGTTCTCGCACGGGAACGTGTCCGGGCACGTGTTGAAGACGTAGAAGTCCGTCTGGCAGCACTCGGCGATGCTGTAGCAGCTGTCCGTGGGGATGTTGCAGA
This sequence comes from Colletotrichum noveboracense, assembly GCA_026319125.1. Taxonomy (NCBI): domain Eukaryota; kingdom Fungi; phylum Ascomycota; class Sordariomycetes; order Glomerellales; family Glomerellaceae; genus Colletotrichum; species Colletotrichum noveboracense. The sequence continues at coordinate 262,345 of JANUHK010000041.1, read as the reverse complement.
CGCCAGCCTGTGTTACACCCGTTTCGTTAGCAAGAAAAAAACATTGGGGGGCGGGTGCATCACGAGAGACAGAGAGAGAGAAAGAGAGAGAAGGGGAGGGTGGTCGGCTGGCTCATTGAACGTAAACGTACCTCGTTGAGACGAAAATCGAACTGCGGATCGCAGCAAAACTTGGTCAACCCATTATCCCCGCCGGACCGCTCCGAGTTCATGCAGTAGCCCATCGAGCGCGCGGCCATCGCGCCGGCGGCGAGGGAGGCGATGGTCAGAAAGGTTGAGGGATGCATCGTGAGTTATCTTATTTGGTAATAGAAAGAGCGTGGTTGTGTGGACTCAGACCGAAAGCGACAGTACAACTTCAACCCAAGATGCCATCACGGATTTGGATGGCGCAAACAGACTTCATAAAGAAAAATCAAACCCCACGCCCGCGAATCGAGTCACGCAAATTAGAGATCAGCAAAGCCATATGACCACCGCAACCGCACGATCGCAGGCCTGGCCGAAGCCTTGGCGGCTTCACACAAACGAGCTCCAGCCTCGTAGGGAGTAGAAGCCGTAATCAAACTAGGTTTGAAGGCCAGCATATAACTTTTCCCGCGTATATTAATCTCAATGCGGTTGGTTAGGTTAGATATTCTTAGACCCCAAGTTTCTTCCCGTGCAACCAACCGTCTGGGTTTGCCCGAGTCAGAACCACCAAAGCTCGAGACAGCTGGCAACCCGACCGCACGCAGGCAGAAAAAGTATAATTGACCTGCGCCCCTTATTTGGCATCGGGGCCGCCGTTGCGGACTACAGCGCTTGCTGTAACTATTGTGACGAGAATGCCGACTAGTTTTCTGTAGAGCGAATAGGCATTCTTAGTAGAATGACAACTAGAGAGGCTACGGCTAAGCTTTGCGTCTAATATACACGCGCTGAAACTCTCTGCTGGGTCACCAAGTCAATTGAAGTGGCCTTTAGAGTTTGGTTGCGATCTCGAGCAACACTCGCCTATTCGTTATTCCACCGCGACATAGAAATGAGCAACGAGGCTGGGAAGCACGAGGCGATGGAAAGTAACGGAGTCACCCGTCCGCTGATAGACAACTCTCTTGCGGATTATGTCACTCGAACAATTAGTCTCGGCAAATAAACATGACAAACCTCATCACTTCTGTTGCCCGTCATGCAAGTGCCGCCGTCAGCAACACTCAACTCATGCAAAACTATTGACCATCGTCATGCTCTGAATCTGTGTAATTACTCTTTGACTCGTACCCGGTTATATACAAGCATACACAAACCGCGCGTTTAAGAAAACCGTCACCGACCCGCCAACCCAGGCCCGAGAAACGCGAGCAAAATAGCAAACGTGTAGAGTGAACACCAGTCGTTCCGCAGAGGCAAAAGAAAAAAAGAAAAAAAGAACTGGGTAACCAAGTGTAAAAGGACCGTCTGACAGCTTCAAGGAAAATATGCTTTTTTGAACCGGTTTGACTCCGTTAAAAGTTTGTGTGTGGGTTGTTCCGCGCCGAGCCTGATGAATCTATTTCGTTCCGTCTCTTGAAAGTTGACCGCGTCCCCTTTACATGGTGGGGATGCCCTCGTACTCCGCGTAGCCAAGAGCGAGGTTCATGTTTTCTACGCCAGGTGTTAGTAGAGCTCTTGAAAAGCAAATCGGAGGAAACTTACGCAGGCACTGGGTGGCGGCACCCTTGAGCAGGTTGTCAATGGTAGAGCAGACGACGACGCGCTTGCCGCTGCTGTGGACAGCGAAACCGCCGATTTCGACACCGTGCTTGTTCATGATGTTCCTGACCAAAGGGGGCTCGCCGACGACCTTGACGAGCTTCTCGCCGGCGTAGCGGTCCTGGTAGATCTGGCGGATGTCACGAGAGGTGAACGTCTTGTTAAGCGGGATGTGGATCGTGGCCTGGATGCCGCGGAACCAAGAGGCGACGTGAGGGGAAAAGGCGACCTCGGCACCGAGCTTGGAGCTGATCTCACGCTCGTGAATGTGGTCCGTCAAGCTGTAGGGCATCAGGTTGTCCCTGAGCATGTTGATGTCGTTCTTGGGGGAGGGCTTGGTGCCAGCGCCAGAGTAGCCGGAGATACCAAAGACGGAGGGGGCACCGCCGAGGTGCTCGACCAGAGGAGCAATACCGAGCTGGGCAGCAGTGGCGTAGCAGCCAGGGTTAGAGATCTTATCGGCCTTGTAGATCTCAGAGCGCTTGGTGAGCTCGGGAAGACCGTAGGTCCAGGTGTTGTCGAAGCGGTAGTCAGCCGACAGGTCGACAATGACGCTGCGGTGGTCAGCACCGCCCTTGCGAGCCTCCTCAATGGCCTCGATGTAAGGCTTGCAGACACCGTTGGGGAGAGCCATGACCCAGCAGTCAATGGCACCCTTCTTCTCGAGCTCGGTGACCTGATCGGGGCTCAGGTTCTCGTAGGTGATTTCCCTCTTGGTGTATCCCTCGAGCTTCTTTCCAGCAAGCTCACGAGAGGAGACGTGTCTGAGGTCCATGTTGGGGTGGGAGTTGATGAGGTCGATGAGAGCCTGGCCGGTGTAGCCACGGGCACCAATCAGCGCAACGCGTGAGGGAACGTCGTTAGAGGCGTTCTTCTTTCCCAGGGGAGGGTTAGGGTTGGTGGTGGTGGCGTAGGTGCGCTTGCCGTTGAGACGGGCGGCGGCCGGGGCCCACTGAGGACGGCGGGCCATGGTGGAGAATGCGCGAGCCTGGGCGGGCTGGCTGGACTGAGACAGGTTGCGGTTGGAAACCTGGGCGGCGCGGCGCAGACGGGCCTCGAGGTTGGAGTCGCCGAGCATGGCTCTTCCGTGGGCGTTGAACTCGTCGGTGAGGACACCCAGCTCCTGGAGGTTGTCGATGCCGTACCAGAACAGCTGGTTGCCCTTGCTGGAGAAGCTGCCGTCCGCCTTGTCGAAGAACCAGGTGAGGTTCTCGTCCTCCTCGCTGACGGTCCAGACGAGCTTGGGGTGGTCCTTCTTGATGGCGTGGAAGACGTTCTCGGTGACGTTGCTGAGCCAGCCCTCCTTAGTGACGGTCAGGGTGGCGAGAGTCGGGTGAGAGCGCTCGGCGTTGGGGGGCAGGACGATGGCGAGGCAGTTGAGGGGCTCGTCGTAGTAGGCCTTGAAGGGAGTACCCTTGAGGAACTCAATGTAGCGGTCGACGGTGGCCTCGGCATCCATACCCTCCCTGTCACGGATAAGGGTCTGCTTCAGCTTGGCAAGGTCGGGGAAAGCGGCGATGCTGTCGGCAGACTCGATCTTGTCGCCGCGGCGGATCAGGGTACCGGCACCGGAATCGGTGAACAGCTCCTTCTGCAAATCACTAGGGTGGATGATGGCAACGCTCGAGGTTCTCGGCAGGGTCTCCAAAAGCTCCTTGATCTCCTTGATCTTGAGGCGCGTACCGTAGCGGCACCAAGACTGGGACATGAGATGGTCGTACTCCTCGTCGAGGTTGATGTGGGAGATCTTGTCGCCAGTCTCGCCGTTGAACAGGCCGCCCTTCTCAGAGAGGTAGACGATCTTGAGGGGCTCAAGCGCGCGGGCAAGCTCGGCGGCGGCGACGTCGGCGTTGACGTTGAGGATCTGGCCCTCGGTGGTCTCAGCCATGGAGGTGAGGATAGGGACGTAGCCCTGCGAGATGGCGAGCTCAACGGGGGCCTTGTCGACGCTGGTGATCTTGCCAACCAGGTTCCACTTCTCCTTGTCGAGGTAGTCGGCGGTCAGGACGGTGGTCAGAGGACGGGTGCGGACACCGAGGCTCTCGAGCTTCTCGACGAGCTTCATGTTCTCCTGTAGGAACAGCTTGCGGGCGACGGTGAGGGTCTTGGGGTCGGTGACGCGGATGCCCTCCTCGAACTCGGGCTCGACGCCGGCCTCCTGGAGAAGGCGGTTGAGCTGGGGGCCGGCACCGTGGACGATAACGGGGTAGAGGCCGACCTCGTAGAGGAAGGCAATGTTCTCGCACAAGTCATCGAGGTAGTCGGTGAGGATGGCACCGCCAACCTTAATCACGGCGAACTTCTGGGAGGAGACGGAGGTGAAGTAGGAGAGGTATTGCTGGCCCTCGCGGCGGCTGCCGATCTGGCTCAGGGTCCTGATGATGATGGCTCGGGTGCGGTCGCGGTTGGCCTGCTCGGACTGGGAGCTGGTGCTGGACAGGGCGCGGATGGCATTGAGGCGCTGGAAAGGGTTGGCGCGGGCACCGGCGACGGCTTGACGCTGGCGGACAACGCGAGGAACGGCTCGACGGGCGCCGGCCCGGAAAACGGCAGAGGTTGCGGAGAGCATCGTGGCTACTGGGACTGGACGGCAAACAGGTCAGCCCATTCTGTGGCGGCGGCAGTGGCAAAGGTAGTGGTATGGAGGAGGGGTTTCTGCGCCGAGCCGATGTCGCGCACAACACCGCATTGGCATGATGTGTGTTTTTTTCCCGCTCTCATTTTCCGGGAGTCAGAGGGCAGGACGTAAGCTACACACCTCTTTCGAATTGGAACACCTCAAAACGTCGGTGGATGGGTCAGGCAGAGTATGACTTCACACTGAACTGTACACCTCAGCAGACCCGGACAAGCGAGCTACCACTCTCTTGTCTGTCTCTGTCTGTTTCTTGCTCTTTGACGGGCCAGCTGGATTCGATAGCTGGTCAATTGGCGACGCCAACGAGGGAACAACAGGCTCAATTGGCAGCCCGGGGCAGAAAAGACGAGTTGCGGACGGGGGAGAGCAAGCAAAGAGGGACTATGTTCGAGGAGCGGGAGGGGAGAAGGGCGAGAGTCGGGAGCAGTAGCGAGGCTTTTTACTTTTTGAGGCCTGCGAGACTATGACTGGACTGGACGTCGTGGTGGGCGGGTGGATGGTGGGCTGCTGCTAGTGTTGCTGCTTGCTGTGGTGGGCAGGCCGGCGAGTGGGCACTTTGGTCTGCGTACAGTATGATGCAGTGGAGGTGTGGAGGAGGGGCAGGGGGGGCTCCGAGCGCGCGAGCACTGCACCTGCGCTCACAGCCCGTAAGAAAAAAAAATTGACCGAAACCGCTCACAGGCGGCAGGTCCGCGCCCTTTCTGCACCTCACCTCTGCTGCTGCAGCTGTCTGTCGCCGGGTAAGGTACTTGCGCACTGTGACCAGGGCAATGTGGGTGACTGCCAGAGTGGGCTGTGGCACACTGTGGCCCCCCTCCTCCTCCCCCCTCCTCAGTGTCCAGCGTGGTGTCTCCTCCCCTCCAAGTGTGGCTCCTCGCCCGCCCAGCGCAGCCTCTCATTGCTCTGCCCTGTGGCTCCGTCGGCCAATTGGGTCGACAGTCCGGTTATTGATCGGATCTGATAAGGAATCTGCCGGTACGTACCCATCACCAAGTCCTGCGGGAGGAACGTTGAAGACACTAAAAGAGGCAGCATCTGCGGCAGTTGCCCTGGTAAAGCAATTACTTGAAAATTTTCATCTTGCCTGGTGGGGAAGGAGGCACACAAGAAGAAGCACGCAAGCTCGAGCCGAGGCAGCCACGACGTCGCAACCTTCCAAGAATCGACAAGATCAGTACTTCGCAACACACCCCAAGGTGACTGAGATGATGAGATGATCAAAGGTTCGTAGGCGATGAGGTTGAAAATAACTACACGACCACAAGAAAGACTCCCAATCTTAACATGGAGGACGCAACAGTAGCATCAGTACCAACAACAACCTCCCCGTCCCTCTGGACCGTCTGTTCCCAGGAACCGGTGGGAACCTGCAAACAGCGGAAATGCAACTTTAAACGCCTCCTCGGTTCCGTAGCCAAGCTCTTGCAACGCCGACGGAGCGGCGATCCCCTCCGAGCTTTGATGAGACGAACCTGACCCTGAACCCCCCGAACGCCGGCCGCCCGTTAAGCTTGCATTTGATACACCGCTCGACATCGTGGATCCCGTCCCCTCTTCCAAGGATACTATTCTGCGTAGTGCCTCCCTCGTGTGATTCCGTTCGTCCACACTGCATATGCCCATCGGCTGTCCTGCCGATGACTTTGGGCCACGACGTTTCAGGACCCCGTCTCATTCGGCCAAGACACCCTTGAAGACTGGAGAAAAAAGACAAGTTCCCTCTTGAGCACGTTGTTCGGCTGCACGTCTAGACACCCCCCTCCATCTCGGACTACCTCCATATACGACGTAATGGAAATTAAGGCGCATATGGGTATCCGTATCGATCGTGAATCATAGACTCGGGGACCGACTGCACCGCGCCCGTTGTAGATCACTTTGTAGATGCTGCCATGAGGTGCATAGGTTCATCACATGATGTGGAAGATGTCGATGCATTCTCTCGCAGACTGCCTTGCAAAGAGCTTCTTTCGCGTTCTTGGACATGTCACTATCTCGAGATGCTAAAATACAGACACGGGATATCTGCTATCTCACTTCGTGCTACGGAGTATCATCCTCTGAGTCCCGCCCCAGAGTGTGTTCAGGAAATGCTGATTAGCTGCAGGGCATCACCGAAGATAATCTACAGGTTCTTCACGAAGAGCCGAAACAGACGCATATTCAGGGCCATTTAAGAATTCAATTACGCAAACGCCTGCCATCCCTCATACATACATGCGGTCGATCCGCAGCCGAACTGACCGGGCCGACTGCACCGGAGCGGATTCCGTAGCCGGCCGACAGCCTCTTGCATGCAGACCATCGAAGAAGATCGGAGTCCGTCTCGAACAACCTCCGCCCCTTTCCCAAGTCATTATCCCATAGAGTTGGCCCTGTGTGCCGACTCTTCCCCTAGTCTCCCACGGTTGCTCGAAGCCTGCGAGATATCTGACGTTTCATTCCATATCATGAGGACGGACCATAACCATGGACCCAGGGGGTCGTGTGATGCAAAAATGGTGGTATCTAGTTACTTGCGGGTAGCAACAACTGGGCGGGTAAGTTAGCGGGTTGCAACGACTACATTGCAAAACCAAGATTAGAGCCGAACGAGACTTAAGAAATGCGAACCATCCAAAGGAAAGGCGCACTGAAGGGGGAAAACGCACCCGCTGGAATGACAATGATGAGGATAAGGATGATGATGCCGGCAATCAAGCACATGCGCATCTTGACGTCCTTCCACCACATCTGCTTGCGGACGCGGTTGGCGCCCCGACGGAAGCCCTGGGCCGAGACAGCCAGGTTGTCGGTCTTATCTTGCAGAGCATCAAGACGCTCGCCTCTTTGGGAGACCTTGTTGATGTTCTCCCGCATCACGCCGACGGTATCGTCGATTTGCTATAAATAGAAACGTCAGCACATGACTCTGGTGACACGGTTACGAGCGCGCAGTTAGCGAAACGCATCCGGCCCCTGATTGCGACGCCGACGACGGAAAAACGCGAGAATCGGGATTGCAAGCGGCGGATGACGGAGATGATTGTCGTCGGGTGCCACGAAGACCGCTGATGGAATCCGGTCAATGCAGTCTTCGTTGTTGCCGTCGCAGTCGCTAATGTCGTCACCAGGCTGAAAGACTGGACACCCGCATAGCCAGACAGGGGCTGATTTTTTCCCGTCGCGATAGCAAGCCCAACAGCGACCGTACATCGTCCCTCTGTCAATCGCCGCCATTATTGCCGTGGTCATCGCGACCAGCGGGTTGTGCTGGTGAATTGTTGTGATGACCCAATCAGGCGTCATCGGCGACATGTTCAATCGGGCGGGTAGCTCGGTCGGGTCGTCGTCATCAGGCGTCGGACGGCGTCGGACAATCCGGGGCAACCAGCGATCCAGTCCATCGAGAGAAAAGCGAAGCTCGGTCAAGAAAAGCATCGCAACTTACAGCCTGCAAAGCCTGCGTCCTCGCATTGCCGCCAGCTCCTTGCTGTTGCGCGCCGCCGGCGGCCTGGCCGCTGGGGATGTAGGGGTCGTAGGGGGCGTCTTCGGGCATTGTCGCTGTGGTGACGGAGGTGCGAGAGGTGTGCGGAAGAGGGTCGACGCGGCAAGCGGGTCGATTAAAATATATTTCGGAGTTGCGAGATGCAAGATTTAGAATTCGGTGATGGCCGGGAGTTTGTTGCTCGAGGCAGATGAGGATCTGTAGCAGTAGTTTGGTAGGCGGTCGAAGGTGTAGTGTGGTTGGAAAAAAAGAGGAGAAAGGATGGGTGGTTGGCGGGCGTGGGAGGTTGATGAGGTGGTTAAGTTCAGGTGATGAGACGTCTTGGAAAAGAGGCGAGAGCCCGGCCGAAACAAGGTGTCCGTCTGAGGATTTGGGGGAGGGATGCGCAGTGGCACAGCGCTTGAGGACGAGGTGCCTGCTGAGTGTGCTGGGGGGGCCGGAAGGAGGGAAGCTGCTGGCAAGCCAACTGGGCCACTAATTTTAGTTGAGCTGGGAACGCCCAGCCACTGCGACAAACCTCCCTCCTCCAGCCTGGCGATGGATGAGTGAGTGATTGTCTCTGAGGTTAGGTTGCTCGCTCTTGATTCCGACAGGACATGTCATCCCGAGTTTACTTTGCTGTTCATTGCCACGTTTTCCCCTTGCCTGCGGTTTCCTGCCGCTCTCTGGGTTTATCGCCTCATTGTTTTTGTCCCCTTTGTCGCCGCCTTTGGGATGCGCCGTGATGGGGAATACTCCCTTCCCTTGCCCACGAATACCCGGTCTCTTATTCAGACCCAGAGCACCGGAGCGAAACAGAAACCACAGCGCGGCAGCTTCAGCACGGCCACTGTTGGAGACCTGAGTGGGAGTGGACGGGACTGGGGGACGGCGCTCGCTGGAGCAGCACCTGAGGGCCAATCATGGCCGGCGTTTCGAGCAAATCACACACGGGCAGTGCGGTACGTATCGCTCTGCAGCGACCTCCAACCCCCGTCCGGTGCCTGGGGAACCCGGAAAAAGTGGACAACACGAAGTCGTGAACACTGAACGCGGATAGCAATATTCTGACAGGGGAGAATCGATATTCTGACCGCCTAAGCCTCTTTTAGAAGGGTATTTCAAGCTACTACCACCCTCTAAGTCGCCACGTTATACTCTAAAGTCTCTTAATAAAGTGATTATAATTTTAGAGGTATCTACAGGTCTTATTAAGTCTAAGTACTATAAAAACTAAGTTATTTTTAAGGTAAATAATTATAGATATAAGACTAAGTTAGTTAAAATATATTATAAAGTAAAACTTAGTATTTGATTACTACTAACTATAGTATTATAACTACTAAAAATTATAAATAAACCTATCCTATTATTACTACTAACTTTAGAATAATTATTATAGTAATTATTAAATAATTATTAGTAACTAAAATAGTAGTTATTAAGTAATTATTAATAATTACTACTTTTATACCTATACTAATAAGTTTAAGATAACTTTATATTACTAAAATAGAGTAGTAGTAAAAAAGGTTATTAATAACTACTAGCTTAAAAATTACTCTCTTTAGGCTAACTACTACTATTTAAATACTTTAATACTAAGTTAATATAATTAATTAGCTATAAACTAACTATATAAGTTACTTAGTTTAAACTATAGATTAATAAGACTAAGCTTTAAAAAATAGTAATATTATTAGTAGTTAGATCTTATTTTTTTTACTACTTTACTATAAGCTTTTTATATTATATAAACCTTACTATAAGGGCTATTAATAGTAAAAATAGTATTAATATAGTAAGTATATAAGTATATTATTAATACTAAAATTACTTAATTTATTCTTATTACTTCTATTAATTAGAAATATATTATATATTATTAATATTAATATTACTCTTATTATTAGAGTCTTCTTATAGTATTTAAAGTAAATAATTCTTCTTCTTAGAAATAACTTTAAAGTTATACTCTATAGTAGTAAATTAGAGGGTAAGTAAATCTTTTTATTAAAGTTAGCTAAAATTACTTGTTAGTTAATAGTAAAGTATATATATTAGTCTTATTAAGGTACCAATAATAGTTAATATCCTCCTTTTTAATATAGTATAAAAGATTATATAACTATATTTAGTTAAGAATATTATAATAGTAAAGTAAGTATTTTATAAATATACCTATATAAGTAGGTAGAGTTTTATATTAATTAAAAGCTTTCTAGGTAGGCGTATATTAATTAAAAAGTAATACTAATATATAGAAAATTACCTTAAATTTAAAACCTTTTAGTACATTAATATTATCATACTTTAGCTATCAATAGCTACCTTCCTTACTTATTTAAGTATTATAGTATATCTCTTTCTTACTTATTATCTCTTATACTTTATTATATAATATAAATAGGTTAGTAAAGTAGTAGAGGAGGTAGGATTTTAGCTTATAGTAAAAAAAACTCTATAAGTAATAATATGTTAATATTATAGTTATAAAGGGATTTAATTATATACTTAGCAAAATACTCTTATTTAGTTTAATAAATAGTCTTAAAGTCGTTAATAATAAATAGCTAGTTAGTAAACTAATACTTAAGTTACTTCTAATAAGAGTTAAAGTTCTCTTTTATAGAGGTACTAATATAATACTTTTAGAGAGTAAGAAAGTTATTAAAGTTATAGTTAATATTTAATAACTTACTTAACTAGATTTATTTATTATAACTAAAATATATATTACTTTAGCTATTAGGTAGGGGTAGTAAAATAGTATCTTAAGTAAGTAAAATTACTTCTTTATTAGCTTTTATAGTAATACTTTATTCTTCTAAGTTATTAATAAAGTTATTTAAGAGATCTCTCTAAGTTAAATTAACTACTCTAATATTAGTAGTAAGTATAATAGAGTTAAAGCTATTAATAGGATTATTTTATTTCTTTTTAATGTTAAGAATAATATTTTAAACATATACTAAATATAGAGTTATTAATATATATAAAGTAATATAGTATTAAGAGCTTACTTTAGACCTTTATTAAAGTTAGTAATAATAATAGTAAGCTAAGGGATTTTTTCTACTTCTATTAATATATATACTTATTATAATATCTACTTAAATAACTTATAATCTTCTATAGAAATAAAGTAGAAAGTAGTATTAAAGTTAGTTTTAATAGTAGTAATATTAGTAATCTAAAAAAGAGGTATATTAAATTTATTAACTTAAGTAAGTTAATAAGTATTTTAATCTAGCTACAAAACTACTTACTTTATAGGTATTATCTATTATTAAAAGATTAAAGTATTATTACTATATATTAATATACTATAAGTAGGTCTAAAAGATTATAATAATCTTACTTATAGGGTTATTATTATAATACTATATATAGAAAAATAGGATATTATAGCTACTCTAAAGTACATATAAAAAGAGTTATATAGAAGAGAGAGAGCTATATTTTTTATATTAAAGTTATACTTAAGTATTATATATATTAATCTTTATTACTAATTAACTACTTAATACTTACTAAATATATATTATAATCTCTCTTATTATAATTTTATTAACTATAGAGAGGTTCCTAATATATTTAATAAATATAAGCTTATTAATAAAGATATCTTTTTTAGTATAGTAGTTAGCCTCCTCTTTAGTAAAGTATTAGAAGAAAGTATTACTTAATAATATAGCTAGTTATAATAGTATATAGTTATAGTTAGTATTAATAACTTTATATTACTACTTATTAAGGTTATATTTATAAGTAATCTTCCTCTTTATTTTATAATTAGTCTTTTTGATATTAGTTTAATACTCTTTTATTATTAATTCAGTAATATTAAAGTAATTATAGTAAATATTAATCTATTAATAAGTTACTAATTTATATTAATTAGAAGAGTATGTTTTTCTAATAGTAATATTAAGATTATAGTAATAGAGGTATATAAGGAGCTAAGCTTTATTAGCTAAAGTAGTATATATTACTAATATATTAAAGGTTTTAGGTTTATAATTAAGAGGTAGTAAAATAAGTAATTTTATATAGCTAGAAGATATTAGAAGTAAAAATAATAGAAAATAGGTAATTAATATACTTTATAGGGGTCTTAAACTTATAAGGTTAGTAGCTTTAAGCAGTAAATTCATAATCTACAGATATATCTAGGAAATATAGGCTAGTAAGTAAAAGTCTAGTAGTATAGTAGTGATATAGAGATGTTGGCTGGATTAGGCCTAGGTGGTCAGAATATCGATTCTCCCCCGTCAGAATATTATTATCCCTGAACGTAGTGGCTCGTCGCCTTTAACTCAAAAGTGTGCCCGACTTTCCATAAACATGACAAAGGCGCCGCGATGGATGTTCCCTGGACCAAACAATCTGGAAGCGTGTCTCCGGGACAGCACAGCCATTTCCTCGTCATCTCTGCAACACAATCCGATGCCCGGCACGGCGACGCCTTGAGGTCGCAGTCTGTCAATGAGTGTCTGGTCGCTGGTCACGCATCCCTCATGCCAGGGACCACCATTTCCATGGTTACCTTGCCTTCCCTGCTTTGCTTACCTCCGTATGGATACGAACAAGACAGCGGATGATCGGACCCTTGCCCTGCCAGCCAGCCAGCCTGGTGCCTCTTTTCCATCGCCTTCGCCGGTCGCCGTCTCTATCCGCCTCAATCGTATGCCTCGCGCGTATTGATTTGGGCTGAGGAGGGCTGGGCAGCTAGGAAAGCTGTGCAGGAAGGAGGCGTTTTCACCAACCAATGCCGTAGATTCGCGGCTTCAGATGTAATCGTCGAGGCGGTGCTGCGCGTTCGTCACTGCTGCTGGACTGGACCTGGACCCCGACGGAGCTGAATTGGCCCGGCGAGTTGGCCCCTTCCCGTCAAGGTCCTTCATGCCCGGCGGCTGGGACCAGACGACGGCTCACTTCGATGCACGTGAAAGCCTTCCACGTGATATGAAACCCCAGGCTCTACCCGAAGCTTACCCGGCGTATCGTGGCTGACAGCGTCAGGCCCGCTTTTATGTGGCGCAGTCGTGTGGCTTTGCTATTGCCCAGAATCCTCTCGGCTACTGTCATTCCAACAGCCATTGGCTTCCATCAGCGTTTGAATGCGTGGGCTTCTGTTTGGTGGCCACGAATGCAACATATCTTCATCTGCCCCTGATCGACGGGAGTCTGTCTTGCGAGATTCAGGCCACTCGGTTGATCTGCTCTCAACGTTCAGACCCTGGCCGCGCAATCACACTTTGCGGTGCTCAACCGCCGCTCAAGGAAAAGCACCGGTCAAGTCGGCCAACGTCGTTGAACCCGACGTTGACTCTGTCGGACACGGAGCGTTTGCCGTTGAGAACTGGAAAAGACCATTTGCCTCCGTCGCACGTTGTCAGCATTCGTCAAGGCACCTCGAAGCAGGAGCAGCAATGCGAACAGCCACGTCGACGTACGTTGCAGCGGAGGCGCACCCTGCGATTCGCAACCACACAATCTTCTCGGCCTGATCACAGCGAGGTTGTTGCTGAAAGGCTCGATTCCAGAGATACACGGCTGAAGCACTCTGCAAGCGTTAGGCTGTTTTGCAACGTCCTCCATTCGCCCTGAACTGTTACAACACGGTTTCATCGGCTTTCAAGTCGAATGTCGTTGGACGGTGGAAATCTCGTTTTTAACCGTTTGCAGAAGCCAACGAGGCCGATCAGGTCAATCATGATTGTCCCGTCAAGTCACTTTTCGAGGAATGGAACCCTCCGAGAACAATTTGCGCCTCCCACACACAGCAATGTCGCAAGATGAGGTTCAATGCCAGAGCCCCTGGCGATGACAAAGCCGCCCCGTATCCAGATGCCCCGCTGGCATTCCGTTTCTCTGTTGCCTGGGCCGACGGCCGTGCTGCATTCCTTAAAAGATGCTTATTTGAGATTAGCATTGCACTCGCCATGCAAATGCCTTACTAACGGCCACCCTCACGAACGGTGGACTCGTGGTTTCGTTGTTTTTGGCCCCTCTGTTACGGGTGGTCGGGGGTTGACACCACAGGAATGGGGGCGGACAACTGGTACTTGACTTGACCGTTCACGAGTATGAGCTTACCCGCTCGCACCAGCGCTAAAGCGTTACGAGCTGAGAGCGGCTAGAGATAAACGGACCTGTCGATGTCGATGCGCCGCTAATCGGCCGAGTAGCGTGTTTGGTTGTTTTCTCAGGACATCATCGTCTTGATCGCATATGCTGCCGACAACGACGAAGGTGGAAGTCTAAGGTCCCCGTCCGCAGCGGAAAATCTTGGCCAACGCTCAACTTTCCCCGCTCGTTTTACCGCTCGACGTTCTCGTCCCTTGGCGATGATGAGCATGCTGGCTGCAATACGACGGCACGGCAAAGGCCTGGACGTTTCGTTGGTTGTCGGGCTTGGCCGCCCTGCCCACTGTTGAGTCCGGGATCATCGGCACTGGGGCCTTGTCGCTGGCTGCCAGGCCCCCAGAGCCTGCTGATCACCGACGTCAACCAGTCCAGTTTTTATTCAAGCTGGATTCCAAGCGGCTTTCTAACAACCGCACCGCACTGCACTGGTGACAGGACGGGGTCGCAGCGCAGAGCTGAGAAGACGGTTGGGCAGACGCTTCGAGCCACAAGTCGACTCAGCTCGAGCATCTCCCTCTCTGCCCGTCACGGCCAAACTCAGACAATAGAAGCCATGGCTTCGACAGACTACAGACGAACCCCAGGTTTGTCTGACATGAGAAAATTGGCGGGAAGGGCAGAGCTGGACGCATCAATAATCAATCAGTGTTTCTTACAGGGCACAAGACAGCCAGCGGGACCCGAAAACGTCACCGCATCACCTTACGTTGTGCAGGCTGGGGGATGCCAGCGACAAGTCAGCAGGGGACAGCACCAAGCTCATGGGATGACAAGGGTTCGGACTGCAGCCGGCTGGGGACATGATGAGATGGTGCACCACCACATGCACGCCGAACAAGCTTAGCTGCAAATGCCAACGCTAGAAGCAGAAACAAGCAAGGAAGGCGGCCAAAGCCCAGGGCGGACCAGACGGCAGGCGGGAGTAATGCAAAAAAGATGGGATCATAACACAACACACGCATAACACTACGCAGCCCAGCGGCGGCGAGGAGTGTGAGACAGCTACCTTTACGGCTGGAAGGGGGCCAGTCTTGCTATTCAACTGGTTGCGCGCTTTCTCCTGACTGATTTCCCCAGTCTTACCAGTCCCGAAATGCTCTCGTTTCCCATGCCTGTGTTTCTGTTTAGCTCTGTCTCTGGCCTATTTGTTTTCCCCCGTTTCAGTCTGCGAGAAACGGAGGCAAATCTCGTCTTTGGTCTTTGTATTCGTACATACATACTTGTGTACCTACAATTAACCCTTTACTCGTATTGATGCTGCTCCGAAGAGGAAGCTATTAGTGGACCTCCGCCGCTCACCTTCTCTTGCATGGCCTCTTGACTGGTCTCGTTCCGTTCCCTCGATCGCTCCTGACCAAGCAGCTCGTATTTACCCTTGGGGGGCAGCCACTCGTTTTCCTCTTTGCAGTTGCACACCACACCTTCTTTCTTTCTCGGGTGGAAAAGTAACCCGGTGGAGGCCAGCGCAAGTCCACCGTCATCACTCACCCCTTCCCAGTCTTTCCCCTCATCATCCCCTCCTCGTGGCTGCTTTGGTTTGGCCCTGCACGAACCGACGGCCAGACTGACAAGGTGCCACTACTTCCTTGGGGGCGTCCAACCTGCATGAAACTCTGCACTCGCCATTGCATCCCTACATACAAGTACACCTACCTTCCCAAGTGTGAAGGTGTCGCTTTGCTGTGTGCTGGAAGGCAACCCAACCGCAGGACGAAGCAGCAAGCACCCGGGCCTGGACACCGCCAACCAACTTGTCAGCCTGTCGAAGCACTTCATCGACCCTTGACTTGCTCCATCACCTCACAAACGTGGCTCGACTACCCATGCGCACGCCCTGCTGGCTTCGTTTGCGCTAAGGATTCCTCCACCTGATGCAATCAATTGTTGGCTGGTTTCTTATTTCAACCTTGAGGTGCCCGCGCATCCCTCTTTTTTGGCATTTAGTCTTCGACTGCCCCCCGGTTCTTTGGATCTAGAGTTCCGTCTTTCATGCGGTCCGTCCCTTCAAGCCAAGGACCCCTCACGCACCAACCTCCGACATCATGGCCGCACTGCGGGGCACGTCAACATGGTCTGTAAGCCGGCTGTTGTCGGCCTTGCTGCTGGTGTCTAATCAGTTCACCACTGCATACGACCTGGACGTGAATGATCCCAGTCAGTGGCCTCAACCCACCACTTTGCACCTGTTACTAACATGTTCCGTAAGGCAACGTCAAGTCCATTGCCAGGAAGATGACGGAAGATCTCATGTCATTCTACGACGGAGACAAGCCGGGGAAAACACCCGGTCTCCTTCCCGACCCATACTACTGTAAGTGGACTGCCTGGTTATCCGGCTCATTGGCTGACATGGCTTTAGGGTGGGAAGCTGGCGCTATGATGGGTACGATGATCGACTACTGGTACTTCACAGGCGACGATACCTGGAACGATGTTGTCACCCAGGGGCTCCTCCACCAAGTCGGCAAATTCAACGACTACATGCCAGAGAACCAGACACGAACCGAGGGTAACGATGACCAGGGATTCTGGGGACTTGCCGTCATGACGGCAGCCGAGCTTAAGTTCCCCGACCCGCCCTCAGACCAACCTCAGTGGCTTGCCCTCGCTCAGGCAGTCTTTAACACACAGGCCGCTCGATGGGATCCGGATCACTGCGCAGGTGGACTGAGGTGGCAGATCTTCCAATGGAATAACGGATACGACTACAAGAACACCATCTCGCAGGCCTGCTTCTTCGCCTTGGCTGGTCGTCTCGCGCTGTATACCGGTAACTCATCGTACGCGGAATGGGCCGACAAGACATGGGATTGGATGGTGGGCGTCAAGTTCATCTCGGCCGATTACTACGTGTACGATGGCGGCCACATCCAGTACAACTGCACGAATATCGTACCGTATCAATGGACCTATAACGCTGGCGGCATGATACTCGGAGCAGCAGCCATGTACAACCACACCGGCAGCGAAGTGTGGAAGAACAGGCTCGATGGCCTCATGAAAGGTTCCGATGTGTTTTTTGTTGGTCCGGAAACCAACATCATGCAAGAAGTGGCATGCGAAACAGTCGAACTTTGCAACCTTGACCAGCGATCCTTCAAGGCGTACCTCAGCCGTTGGATGGCTGCCATCACGAAATGGGCGCCATATCTTCACGATCGTGTCATGGACAAACTCCGCCCATCGTCGATCGCCGCCGCAGCTCAGTGCAAGGGTGGCTCAAACGGTCGAATGTGTGGGCTGAAGTGGACAGAAAACGGGACCTGGGATGGCATGCAAGGCGTTGGAGAGCAGATGGCCGCCCTTGAGGTCACACTCAGCAACCTCATTGACGAGTCGAAAGCACCGGTCACTGCGGGTGGCGGCGGAACCTCTGTGGGCGATCCAGGTGCCGGTGGTAATGACATTGGCCGAACAGTCCCCGCCGTCGCCGTTCTCCCGCCTCTCGGTCCCGGCGAGATGGCTGGAGCAGCAATTCTGACCTTCGTTGTCCTCGCGTTGTTAATCGCTGGCATCATCTGGATGTTCATGGATGAAACGTCAGAGAAGTCTTTCCAGGAGCGGTTCTTTGATTTTAGGTCTGCACTCCTCGGCGGTGGCGCCATCGCGGCCTTGTCCACAAGAAGGAAGGCGGATGATTTGAATGAGAAGGGCAAAGGAGTCGATCGCGATACTTCAAGCGATGGGAGAAGTTCGCGCGACCACGGTATTATTACACTCTTGCCGACAAAAGCCCACGCCTTTGACGATGGGAGACAGAGGGGCAGTATGGTGTCCCAAATGTCGGGTGCCACAGACGTGGCGGGCATCCCGATGGTGAGAGAGAAGAGGCTGAGCAGAAAGAGCAGAAACCCTGCTTTGCGGAATAGTGCGGCGTCTCAACAGTCGGCTCGGATCGAATAACTCACGCAAGGTGCGTGATGGCGCTCTAGAATATTGCAGGATCCAGGCGGTGGCGCACTGGGCCTGGTTTTCTTTCTCAGACGGCGTTCTATCGCGTTCGGAGCCCGCGTTGGGCCTTACCTTTCTGGAACATACTTGGATTTCGACATATGCATTGGGTCGAGCATCATCTTGCATTGATTGGGGGATAAAGAATGAATATCGGTTGACAGACAGGATCAGCTCAAAAGCCGACACAACCGGAAGCAACAGAAAAGCCTACGACCTTATGACGAATGGTACATAGATAGATGATGCCAATTATAATGAGACGACCTGAAGGTCATTATGCCCTCATTTGCGAGTCTCGTGAGAATTTTCAGGCTGTCGCTACCTCATCCCCCAGCTGGGGTGGTTGAAATAGCCTAATGGCGGCTATATTATGAACAACAAGAGGTCTTAGCACCTCGTTAAACGTCGTGGGCATGACTCTTCTCTTGGCTAAGCGCTCGATATGAGACGCTTGATTATCATTATGATGATTTCACTTCTTGATCCTCGGGCCGACATGGACAAATCCCACTCGCCGGAGTAGATTACTGATCCGTATGACCCCCTTATCCAAACGCAAGAAGAGTGAGGGTGCGTGCTAGCTACGATCTGACGTGAGAATCTACCAGTAGGCTGGATGGAGGGTCTCTGAAGAGTCCACGCGTAGTATGAGATGAATGGGATGAAATTTGGCTGGCTTGATTGGATGGTCGTTCCGGCTTAGATGGTCAGATGGTTGGGGCAAAGGCTTTCTCATGGATGAGGTCTCCAAGTAGATTGCACAGCTTACTGTCTCCGTAAGCAGGGGTTCTCGCCGAGGAATCTTGGATTTCAAGTGAGGTATCATGGCAGGATATTCTTGGCGAGTGCCCAGCGAAACTCTCGTGAGAGATGCAACTTGGCCGCTGTGCTGGAGAGACGACATCCCGGAGGTGATTACTGATTTTCACAGATGCGATAGTTGGCTGGGTTGTTGGGCGTAAATCCCGCCAAGACCGCCGCCGAGAGCTTCCGGCCCCCAATCCAGGCCGCAGACCGGGGGCCGGGGCAGATTACGCCCCCCGTCCGCCGAAACTGAACGGCGGCGACGGACGGCGAGCGGCCGCCGGGGTATCGTTGAGACCAGGCAATCTGTCGGGGGAGGTCGAGGATGTCGTTTCTCGGACCAGCCCCGCCGGAAACCAGCCGTGACATCATACGCCTCGAGCCGTGGGAAGATAAAATTTGGGCGTTGACATTAACATCTGAAAGGAGGCGGAGTAGTCCCGTTCGTACCAGGGGATTGGCGTTGGTAGCAAAGGTGGGTAATTTTTCATCGAATAAACTTTCCAGCCGTCCCGACGGGTTTTGACGTACGAACGGGGTCTCGGCGACGGTTCCCTGGAGAGCCGTTGTTGGTGGCCCAATCCGCGTCCAAGGCAGTACGCCAACACCAGCATTCACGCGTTATGTTGAGTGAGTTTTTGGGTTTGATAACAGCGGTGTATTACGGAATTTCTTGGCTGCGTAAAGTTGTTAATTGAAGCGCTTTTTGCAGATGCGCCGGAGCGGGAGAAATGCAAAATAGCGAATGCGAAGGGTGAGGTCGTTGTTTGCCTGCTGTTTGCTCTTCCTACCCTAGGCCAGACTACTACGGCATAGCCAGAAGCTACTTCACGCCACCATCGCCGGTCTTCCGATCTAGGCTTGGCCCTACTCTTTTGTTGTCTTCCCCAATGAGGCAGACTTGCCTCGCTTGGGAATATTCCCGCCCAGGGCTGGGGGGGGGGGAGCTAAACCCAGGTCCAATTGGCGCGGGCGCGATCGCAATCAGCCCTGCGCGACCGTTTATTGGGGGGAGGCTTGGGGCTGATCTCGCCCAGACTGACGATGTTTGTGTGGGGGAAGAACAAGGGGTCGTTCGGTCGGGGGGCCGGGCGGAACTCCACGGACTAGAGACGATACGGTGTGGTGTGCCTTTTACCAGCAAACCACATGTTCGCGAGAAAGGAAAGTCGGGGGATGTTGTGGCACAAGAAAATCCAGCAAACAGCGCGCATCTGATCGTTGAGGGGGGAAGAAATACCTAGCGCTCCAGGGATGGGCATGTTACATCACCCTCTCCGCCCCTCTTTCTCATGGTCCCCGTCCCCTCGCCTCGGCAGATGGCTCCCCCAGCTCCTCCGGTGTGAATATAATGGGTGACGGCTCCGTGTTCTTTTTTTCTGATTACTACATGATGCCGAGGGAAACGTCGCATTTCCAAAGGTTGGGAACGTTCTTTTAGGCTTTTTATAAACCCGAGGGGAAAGTAGTTAGCCTTTGCCCCCTAGCCCACCTGTTTTCCTACCTTTGGCCTTTGTCGTCTGATGATATATCCTATTTCCATCGGACACCCCGGCACGGACGTTTAGGAACGTCAGCGCAACACTGACGGCGATTCAAAAGAGCTGAAGAAAGTCCGTTGAGGGGTAAGTGAAGCAGACGCGCGAAGATATAAAGACTGGTTCGGCACATCTCGTGAACCAGCGAGCTCACGTCGGTATTAGCGAAACAACTTCAATATGGCGCGAGAGTACCTCTACCTGGCCTCGTCGGCCGTGTTAGGGACATACGTGCTCTGGACAGCCGCCGAGACATACCTCGCCCACAGCGGCAGACCGCACCTCTCACCCTCTCACTCGCTCGCATCCCCCCTCCTCGCGGCGCTCGTCACCCTTCCGACGCTGGTGCTCTACCGCAAAGCGAGCTACCTGCTCAAGATGAAGGCGCGCGGCTGCGCGGAGGCGCCGAGCTTCCCGCACACGGACCCGATCTTCGGCAGCGACTGGGTGCGCGCGTCGATGGCCAAGCAGGAGGAGCACGGGCTGCTGGAGTGGTGGGAGACGGTGTTCGACCGGCTGGGGTGGACGTGGTGGGTCAAGACGCCCGTGACGTGGGTGTTGATGACGACGGAGCCGGAGAACCTCAAGACGATCCTGGCGTCTGGGTTCCAGGACTGGCCGATCATGGGCCCGCGGCGGGACGTGATTGCGCCGATTCTGGGGGAGGAGGCCATCTTTGCGGCGAACGGGCAGGCGTGGCATGACGCGCGCGCGATGATGAGGCCTACGTTTGTGAGGAACCAGATTGCTGATTTGGCGTGTTTTGAGAGGCATGTTGGGAATCTGATCAAGAGGATTCCGAAGGATGGGCAGACGGTGGATTTGCAGGGTCTTTTGTACATGATGACCATGGACTCGGCAACCGATTTCATGTGAGTTGCTTGAGGGAAGTTTATGGAATCTCAAGACTGATGCGAGGACAGGTTTGGCCAGTCTACGTCTATGCTCACGACACCATCGGCTGAGGCGTCCGAGTTCACGGCCACTTTCGAATACATCCTCACCCGTTCAGCCATCCGCTCCCGCTTGGGGCTGTTCACCTTCCTGGATCGGGACAATAAGTGGGATGAGGGGCTGAAGATCATCGACAACTATTGCGACAACTACATCAAGCGTGTGAAGGCCGAAGAGAAGGACCCCGAAAGAGCTTACGTATTTCTGCACCAAATGATGGACCAGGGTACTACCCCAGAATTCGTTCGCGGGCAGCTGCTTTCTATGATTCTCGCGGGTCGCGACACCACGGCATCGACGCTCTCCGCACTCTTCTGGATCTTGGCACGAAGACCCGAGGTGGTAGCCCGCTTGAGAGACGAGATCAAACTGGAGCTCGGTGAGCGTCAGCCGACGTGGGAGGAGATGAAGGATATGAAGTACCTCAACATGGTGTTGAAGGAGAGTGAGTGATGCCAAGGTTGAATGGACGTTCAAGAAGCTGACGACGACGACCAAAGTTCTGCGGCTGTACCCGACAGTTGCGACCATGTCGCGCGGCGCAGCACGAGATACCACCCTCCCAGTTGGCGGTGGGCCCGACGGCAAATCCCCCGTGTTCGTTCCGAAGGGGACAATCGTACGTTGGTCCATGTACATCATCCATCGGAGAAAGGATATCTGGGGTGAGGATGCCGACGAGTTTCGCCCTGAGCGTTGGGAGGATCGTCGCCCGGGGTGAGTTATTTCCCTTCTTATCGTCGATGATCCATTCGCTGTCTCGAGAATTGAGTGCTGACGCGCGTGCAGTTGGGATTATCTGCCCTTTTCTGGTGGTCCAAGAATTTGTATTGGCCAGCAATTCGCTCTGACGCAGATGGCATACTTTGTTGTGAGAGTCTTGCAGACGTTTAAGACGATTGAGCCGAGGGATGAGAGGCGGTTGGCTCAAACCGTGGGCATCACGACCAAGCTGCCGCATGATGTTCTCCTAAGCTTCACACCCGCGTGAAGCAAGCTTTGTAGATCTTTGACCACGTTATAATGATAGATACGGCGTTTGACCCCACACTCGGCATGATGAATGGCGGATCGCTCCCCGATCGAGATGGCATGATGGCAGCGGCTGTCTGCGCCTTCTTCGCATAAGTGCAGTGGGCTGCCTGGTGCTGGGACAGACAGCCTGCTAGACCCAAGTCGAACATCTTCAGTGGCTTGCTTCCCGCGTGCGAGGCTTGCAGTAACAAAACCTCGACGGGACTGACGTTACACAATGGTATGCCAGCAGCATATGTCCGTCGCATCTCGGCATGCAGCCGTCGATTCGTGATGCGGCACGACCCCAGACAGCTTGCATATGGTTGGTCGGTGACATGCGGGATCTTCGCGCTCATCTCATGGATCGGAGTCAGGTGGGACAATCCCATATTGATGTCTTCTGGAAGCGAGAACATGTCGCTCCAAAGCCAAGGCACCGTCCCTAGAATCCCTGAATGCTAAGATCAATCTGTGTCGTGTCTCGGCCCTCAGCCAAGACAATCGTTCGAGATTGAACCCGACCGCCATAACTTCATCGTCGCTGCGGTGAAGTGGCATTTCATGAATGACGGGAAGGTTGACGTCTCACGCGGACGGGGAACGGCTGGCTCGTGCAAGGCTGGGTAGCCAGTTGTGTGCCATTGCGCGACAAGAATCGAGCTGGGAGAGACGACAAACGGATGGAGGTTTCGGTGGGAGGGCAGAGTCCAACCAGTCGGTGGCACTGGGTTTCCGATGCGTGTAGCCGACTCGACAACGTCCAGACCTCGTCTTCCGTTGGGCAATCAGTCTGAGATTGCGTGGTCTGGGAAAAAGAAATATGGCCGCTAGCCGTTTCGACGAGTGAAACGATCTTCATTTGGTTATTGCCTGGCCCCATTGTATTAGTCACCGGGTGCTGAGAAGATGCTTTTGCAGTGTTTGCTTTCCGTTTGGTTGGCTCGTATGTTGGTCGGTGATTGTGTTTGTGAGCAGTTTCGAGTTGAGCACAGTGCTCAGATACCTCAGTCGGGGACAAATAGAGAGTCGTATTTGCAGATGGACACTCGAGCTCGAGGACCAGCGCAGTTGCCGATTGAAAAGATTCGTGAGCGGGATTGAAGCTTCGGGTCTAGGAAAGAAGACGATGCATGTCTCTCGATGACCGCCTTGGGAAGCAGACCTTCCTCTTCGAGGTTGGGCCTTTCCCCATCTCGCTTGCTAGGCGTGTCTCTCATCGGGAAGGCAAGCAAAAGACAGCCAGTCCGGCAGGGCAGGGCAGGGCAGGTGCGTCTGCCAGGAAAGAGGGCAACGGGCCATCGCGGCTACCCGCATGGTGCAGGCCAAGGTGGGAAGGTTCAACAGACACCAGAACTGCAAGAGCTTCAGGTTGTCCCAAGAAGAAGGAAGCACGGCTTCCCGCACGGCATCTTTGTGGAGACAAGAGACACCATCACCGTCGGCTGCTTCCTGATCTTCCACGTTGAATGCATGGTATCCGTACCTCGGGCTCTCCTTCTCTCCCTTGGCACCGTCTTGCTGCTTGCTGACCTGATTGCTTCCTTGCGTCCTTGCTTGATTGCTTGCCTCGAATGGCCACCGCTCTTTCGTATTTCATCTCCCCCAGTCCCGACACTCTGGTTCTCTCCTTTTCGAATAGCCGCGCTCTTGACCATCGTCGGCCTTGCTCCTCGACCGGGCATCATCGTTTTCACGAATGATCTGAAGCGCCCGAAGCCACGAAAGCTTGACTCAATCTCTCCATCGAATGTAACAACAGACTCTCATCAACAAGTCCCGACATGTCTTTCTTCCAAGGTGACTCCCGTCCTGGCGAGCAGCCCGCGCCTCCTCCGCGAGCCCTGACTCCTGTCGAGGTTGGAGTCATCATCGGCACCATCACCGTCTTCTTCGCCGCCATCGGCTCTCTCTTCTTTTACCGCAACCGAAAGGCCAAGAAGCGTCGTTCCGACAGCGCACAACCACCATACAGGAACGGCCACCCCGACACAGGCCAGGCCAAAAGCGACGGCGGATCGTCTCGAGAGGCAGAACTCGCGGACCTCGAGATACCGCCTCCCACGAGGAAAAAGAGAGCATGGAATGACTTTGGCTCTGGGAGGGAGTATGAGGGTGACCGTAAGTCAACCTCGAATCAGGCCGTGCCACATACTGACGATGACGCAGTTGAGAGGGGAGAGGCATACGAGATGCGTGGCAAGGCCTAGAACTTTGTCATTGCAAGAAGTGCAGAAATTGCAGAAATTGCAGAACCAGAAGCCACTGCATCGAATGTGGACGCGGAATGTGAAGGGACAGCCGGTGCTGGCTTGAACATGATGTTGCGGAGAGTCTAAACTTGGGCCTGGTTTGGGGGAGCATTTGCGATTCGTCTCTGGTATCAGCACCTCTTGCACATAGCTGGCGTTTACTTGTTGCACCATATTTCCTGCTCACTGGGGTGAAATAATACTGAATATCCTCAAATGCATTCGAGAAATCCGGCAGTGAAGGAGATGTACATGCCCCGGCGGAATGATTCGCATGGAACCTGGTGAAAAGCTAATTGTGCTCGTATTGAAATATAGGAGGACACTTAGTCCCGGGAAGGTTTATTGTCGTCATTCCCTAAGCCCATACTGCATCACGAGAGAAACCAAGTAAATAGACATTCTGAACCGCTTCGTGATCTTACCTAAACGCCGCGGATGCTACCCAACCCATTCGTCCCATGATCTACCAGGAAAGAAAAAGAGGAAATAACGTTGTCCTTCGTAATGCTGCTATTGCTGGCCAGGCTTGGGCATGTAGCGACTCCTGAACGCTTGACTGATGCTGAACCTGCTTCCTATGGCGCCGTCTTGCATCTTACTCGCGAGGGCCTCCTCCAAAGCGGACTGCGTCACTGATGCGTCTGCACACACCGTCAGCTAAGAAATCCCAAGAAATTCATCGCGCACGCGGGAGGAGAAACATACCGTCCAAGTCGCTGAAACTGCTACCCATACTAGGCGTGCCGTCGCTCCCTTCGCGGGAGTATCCCTTGCCCTTCGAGCTGGGGCTCTTCCCAGACAACTCAGCGGCGCGGCGCGGGGACAGAGGGCCGCCGCCACCGCCAGCGGCCGGGCGACGATGATCACTGGTCGCGGAGCTGCGCGAGATGAGCGCCGGCGAGCTGGTCGACGAGTCCGACGTCTCGGAGTGGTGGATCCTCTCCTTGCCCTTCGGGGTCCGCCGGGCGTTCCGGGGGTCGCCGCGCAGCGTGGAGCCCATGTCCTGCGCGGAAGAGGCGTTGGACGCGGACTGCGGCTTGTACTGCAGGAACGCGGGCTCGGCGTCGTCGTCGTCCTCGTCGTCGAGGTTGACGCCGCCGTCGCGCTGCTGCTGGAAGCGGGGCGGGCGGCGGATGATGCGCGATTGCGCGGGGCTGGACTCGTCGTCCGAGGAGGCCGGGGAGCTGGACTCGTCCGGGGGCGAGGCGGGCTCCGAGCTGCGGGGCGTGCTTTGGATCGGCAGGGAGGAGAGGCGGCGGCGCTGCTGCTGCTGGCCGTCGTTGGATGGCCGCGAGGTGGTGGACGGCTTGGTGGTGGCTCCCGGGCGGGCGGTGGATGTGCCTTCGCCGCCGAGGTTGCGGGTTATGGTACCGGCGGAGCCGTTGCGGGAGAGGTTCGGTCGGAGAGAGGTGGTTATCGGGGTCGCGGGGGTGCTGGCATCGTTTCGGGGGAGGGGGGAGTCGCGGCGGATGGAGAGGGCTGATATCGTGCGTTGATGGGAGTGCGGTTCGGCGCCGGGGATTGGGGAGGCTGCCGCGGAGCCTTTGGCGGCGGCTGTTGCCTTGCGGACCTGGGCGCGGAGTTGGGCGGTGTGTCGCTCGGTGAGGTAGGCTACTTGCTGGAGGAGGAAGTCGACGGTCACGTCGAAATGGGCAGCTCTGGGAGACGGGTGAGCTTTGATGGGGGAAGTCCACGTTCGGCGGGAGACTTACAGTTCGTTCCCTGGGTCGAGAAGAGTTAGCAATGTCAATAGAAGGGAGCTATCGAGACCTACAGTCAATTTCCGTCTTGGCTGCGCCGGAGAGGATGTTCCATAGCACATCGTCCTTTGTGGAATCCCAGGTGACCTGCAAAGGTGCGATCGCATCAGCCTTCAGCCCCGCGAGGTACAGCCATCGGGGGACGGCGTCGACGGGGGAAACCTACCGGAGGGGGATCCGTGAACTCGCCCCGGAGGATGGGCAGCCGAACGAAGACTGTGTAGTTAGGGTCAGTCATGCCGTACGTGTGTTCGTCATGCTTGCTGGCGTAGCTCGGGATGGTGACAGCCTTGGGGAGCTTTGAAGGAGCGCGACCGCGGGAACGAGGATGACGGAAGTGGTTTAACTCGTCGTTCCTTATCGGAGCTGCGGCAGCGATAACGGGTGCCGGATGGCACGGCCGCTGACGGCTGGCACCTGTGTCCATGGGGGGCTGGTGCTTGGGCCATTGTTCGGGACCCCGTTGGCTGCGGTTTCGTCCTCACTCTCTCAACCTCTTGCTGACCAAGGATGAACCTTCCTCAGAGTCACGCCATGCGATGGTGAGTTGTCAGGAAGCTAGCAAAGAATACCCAATGCCGTCAAAAGCCCGCATCTTCTCGAACGCTCTCTCCATGGCATCACCCTGAATTGCCCAACCCCGCCCAGGAAGCCCCAAACCTTCGCAATAGTTGCGTCTCATCATCTACACCGCACCTTCGTGAGGATTATGGGCCAATGTCATTGGACGACAAGGCGAGGCTTTCCGAGACTGGGTCGCACCCTGTAGACCACGTTTGCCCGTGTGTCTTGAGGCTGAGACGCATGAAGGCCTTTTGATTCAGCCAACACGTTGGTTGGACCGACTTACTTGTGATAGAATGAACTAGTTGTTGGTAGAGAAATCGTGCGTTGGGAACGCAAGTAATGTAGGAGCAATTGGGTTTAAGTTATACTTCAGACTCAGTTTATTCAACTGCGCTGATTAACCGTACAGCAAATGGGCGCTAGACCAACAGAATGACCGTCGAACACAGGCGGAAGGTCTGTCTTGCCAATCAAGAAGGCGTCTTCTACTGCTGCGGTGATAACAACTTTGCAAAGCCGACAAAGGACACAAGAACCTTTCAAGACTTGAGCTGTGAGTTTCGCTCGACGGCGATACCCACCATAGCAAGTTGAAAGTCTCCAAACTTCCTTGTCGGCCCTGTCTGACTCCCGCCAGTCGTCGCCGACCATTGAAGACCATCTCAGTGCTCGTGAACCACATGAATCAATCCGATATGGTGTAGTGGCCAACATGATGCCCTCTCATCTTGTGAGAGGTTAGGCATAGCCCCGAGTTCGATTCTCGGTTTCGGAACATTTTTGACTCATGTTGGAAAGGGAACTGTTCATTTTTGATATCTCTTGTCATCCATCCTATTTGGACGCTGCCTTCCGACATCGAATGCAACCGTTTTGTGAAAATGCCTGAAGAACCCATTCTTGATCGCGTACAAACATGAAAACATGCCATTGACCTTAGCCGCCCCAACGTCCCCCACCAGTACCCAAATACATCACCAAGAATCTTAACAAGAATCCACACGCAATGGCCTAGATCAAATCTCAAGGGCCTTTCGGAGAGCCGCTTCGTTGCGAGGGGTGAAGGAAACAGTGTAGGGCTTAGGCGCAAGCACCAAGTTCCTCTTGTCGTCGACGCCGGTGAGAGGGCTTGAGTCGATGACCTCGGTTGTGGAGATCTTGAAGCTGGCCAGCATGCGCATGAAGGTAAGGTACAGCTCGCGGTTGGCAAGCAGAGTGCCCGCGCACATGCGGTAGCCCATGCCGTAGGTGAACATCGGGGCCTCGGGGTTCTCCAGCCAGCGCTCGGGGCGGAAAACCTCGGGGTCGTCCCAGACCTCGGTATCTATAATTGTGTCAGGTACTGGAGTTGAAGTGAGCGAGACGGGGAGGGGCTTACCCATGTTGCAAGCCCAGGAGTTGAGGAACACGACAGTGCCCTTGGGGATCACTTTGCCCTCAAAGACGAAGTCCTTGTTCGTTGCGCGGGGAAGAGAGAGGCGGAGGACGGTGAAGTATCTGTCAAGGGTCAGATTTGGGACTCATCTCGGCTCAGGGGAAAGCAAGACTCACCTCAAACTCTCACGGACCAGAGCTCTGATGTAAGGAATAGACTGGTCGTCGTTGGCGTCGCAAAGAGGGTTGTTCACGTCGTAAACCTCCTTAATCGCGTCAAACGCCTTCTGCTGGATCTCGGGGTGCTGCGCCAGGAAGCCAATCGCCCACGTCGTGACCGTCGAGAACGTCTCAAACCCAGCCGACAGCATGGTCAAGCTGATCGACACCAGCTCGACGTCGTTCAGCTTCGCCTCCTCGTCGAGCATGACGTTCGCCTGGATGCAGGGCTCGTAGGTGCCGTTGGCGACCTTCTCCTTGAGGTCGTTGTTGAGCTTGGAGAGGTAGATATCGCGGCGGCCGCGCATGCCGAGCGCGGCACGGGTGCCCGCCGAGAAGGGGTTCCAGCGCATGAGGGGGATGTAGTCCTGGAGGTTGTCGGTGACGCTGCGGAAGCGGCTGATGTTGACCTCGACGTCGATGATCTCCTTGAACAGGGGGTCCTCGTGGCTGGGGAAGCGGAAGCCCCAGTTGAGGGTGACGGCCAGGGACAGGCTGAGGCGCTGGACCAGGGGCATGGGGTTCACGGGAAGCTTGCCCGCCTTGCCGTAGTTGAGGGCGTCCTTGAGGAACTCCTTGGTCTCGAGGTCCAGGTGGGGGATGTACGTCTTGATGGCGGGCAGGTTGAGGGCTGAGGCGGCGCCCTTTCTGCGGCGCTTGAGGGACTCATTGTATGGTGAAGTGCCGATGGTCGTGCCAGCGGTGTTGGCCACGATCTGTCACCTCGTAAGCATTGGGGGCTCATTTAGTTATGAGGACGATGAGAAATACCTTGTGGAAAGTGTAGAGCTCTGGGCGTGACGCAATTGCTTGTGAGTTGTGACCGAGAATCACCTTCGCTGCAGCGGCGCTGTTGATGACCAAAACGGGAATGTTGCCAAGCTGCACTTGGAACACCGAACCAAACTCCTTCGCCCACTCCCTGTACTTCTCCGCAGCGTCATGTCTGACCTGCCACAGGTTTCCAATGAGGGGAAAGCCTTTTGGTCCGTCAAAGTTGGATAACCGCGCCTTGGAGCGGATGAATTCGTTCGCGATCACGTAAACCAAAAATACCAAGCTCAGGCCCTTGGCCATGAACTCGATGGGCCGGTCTGTCGCCTCCCGGGCGAGGATCTGAAGTAGGTCCGCGATGGCCATGGTCGTAGCACTGACGGTGTTGACGAGTGGTCGACGAGTTGGTGCTGAGATGAGATCGTCTTAAGGAGTCTGGATGTTCTGAAGGATGGCCAACTTATTACCACCGGCCGACCCGGGGAAATTTATAATATACAATGTTTCATTGGGCGGAAGGTTCGTTCACTCCCACCGGTTCAATAAAATCTCGAAGTTTGTGTGACATCCCTCCCGTACCGTAGCATGGTGAGCATGTGGCGGAATTCCAGATTCCGCTTCCGCCCCTACCGAATTCCGGCACAGCGAATGTTTACGGAGTGATCACGCGGAACCACAACTAAAGTAACGATTCGATCGCAATTGGTGCATCAGAAAATGGAAATTTCAGGAATTTAGACTACAAGGAATAGTATGAACCAGTCACAAGGAGCGATAATAGTCTATTCTCTTCGCAATTTCGTTGCAGGAAATTCCAAGTGGTGAACTTCGTGTTTTGCCATAGCATCTCAAAACGCACCATCCAATCCAATGCGAATCTGGGTTCTGGTTCACTCATGTGACTATCTCACGCGCTGGTTCAACATGCCTGGTTCTAGACGTTCATCTTACAGATAGGCCAACCGCGGCTTTCATTTTCAGTGCCTCTTCTCCCGTAGAACACGACCGTAGCCATAGACTGCCGATATCACATTTAAATCAACATGTGAGAAGGGAAACCGGCTCATGAACCTAGGCACCCAAGACACCACTTCGACTTTGGTCCTCTACTCCCCGAATTGAAGGCTCATTCCTGGATAATCGTCCGTTTGTCAGGGCCTAATACCACTTACGACACGGGCAGCGCTTGAAAAACCCAAGTTTGCGTAGTACTATGTTGGGTTGCATTGAATCATCTGCTGTTGTTCCAATACGCTTATTACTATACAGAGGCTTGCGAATACCGTGTCATTACCGAAATGAGCCAGAGGTGGCTAGACGCCGTCGATGCTTGGAGAACGCCCACGAAATAAGGGGCTACCTTATCTTACGACATCCCCAATCCGAACCCCACTAACTCGCGGTAACTATCGGTGCACCTGTATCACGGGTGAGCGAAAAGGATTCCTTCTAGCAAAGTGGCTCTCTAGCTATGAGGCCCCCTACAGCTGCGCGTGTTGCATAGGATCTTGTAGGGGCTCTCCTAGCTGTGAGGGCACCTCGAGGGAGGAGGGGTCAGGGGCTCAGCCCCTCTTCAGCTGATTGTGCAAAAGGTCCCCAGCTCACCGAGATACACCGAGGTGTGCGGCGGAGAAGGCGGTGGCTTGGAGGTATCGTATGTCCCAGGAGCCGCGTTGGAAAAATGAAAAACCCGCTGCTAATTAACTTACCTTCCAAGCAGACAACACAATTCTCAGTCCAAGAAGCAATGTTCAACGAAGAACTGCCCAGCGCAGGATTCAACGGTGTGGCTGATGACTTGGGTTTGATCGACTGGGATAGGTATATGGACCTACCCTCTGGTCCAGACATGTCAACCTGGCAAGATTCAACCACAGAAGGCATAAGTGCTCAATCAGAACAGATGTATACACAATTGTTTGTCGCAACCAGACAAGACAACGTGGGTTTCACGCCACAGGAGTTCCACGCGGAGAATGCCCATGAGACCTCCAGTCACTCTTCGACAAATCTTGCCACGGCATCTGCTGCTTTGATCCCAAATATAACCCCAATAGATACTCCCTCGGTAAGAGCATGCTACATCCGATGGTTATTTCAAAGACTGACGTTTCGCTAGACTTGCCTACCCGAGAAGACAAGGACAACCTACCGATGCTATGAATGCCATATTCGCAAAAAGCCGGTAAGACACGAATGAGAACTTGCTGAAACTTACGGATCCGTTTATCGTTAACACTTGATAGTGTGACGGCAGACCCGGCGTTCGTTGCAGCACGTGTGAGAAAACCTGCAAAAAGAAGAGCAAACGCCCGAGCGTTAAGAGCATCATGCATAACGGAACTCCCATTCCTCAGTTTTTCAGAACTCAGATCGGTATGAAGACCCTCAAGATCTTGAGGAATGCAAAAATAATAGACGCTAACATACGTCAAATAGACAAAACCTACGATTTGTTGAACAAGCTTCGCCAGCATGTAAACAGCGAGCATCCTCCGAAAGCTGTACCCATGATCAACGATCTTTTCCGAGGGAAGTGGAGCTTATTGTGCCATCTTGACGATGAATGCGGTCATTTCTCTCGAATGAAGTACTCGAAATCTGCCAAAACCATCGTTGTTCGACCTGCCATTGGCGTGCCGCCCTCCGCCAGACATAGCTCCAGCAACAGCCCTCCTTTTCTTGACTATCAGGAGATGAGCCAATTCGCTTTTGAGAGGGCACCGGAAAATCTGATACAACAACTTCCAGATGTGGATGTAAGTCATCCATTGACGTATTCAAATTGTTGATTGGCTAGCTAACATGAGAATAGCAAGAAGTTGCGACTGACGCCTGGAAATGCGCATTCTTCATCAACGCTTTGTACAATTGGAATCGCCATCAATTGTTCGTAGACAGATTGACCACCTTAACGTCGTTAGGGCATGATCACCCTGCAGTCTACCAGGTACTGTTCTTGGAGTTCATGTACACATTGTCCTATCATGTCGCTGAGCTGCTTCATCGCCTCCTGAAGAAGGTAGTGGAATGTTCAGGTACTGTGGAGCTTGCAGAAAGCAATCCCCTCTCTGTATCATATGCGCTTTGCATTGTGGCAGACGCAATCAAACGTTGCCGGCGCCCAAAGGAATCCGTCATCAAACACCCAAAAAGGGAGGAAAAACATACCGCTGGAGACTATCTTGTTTGTGTCCTTTCCCTTTAACGCCGAGGGTACGCTGACGACTTGCAAGCCGACTTTGTTGCTGGACTTCACTCAATATCCCACGACACGTTTGATTCCGTCCAGCATTACAGATGGGACACCGCTGCTCAACGATGCGGAACGGTTGACGACATACAACATCGGCGGCTGTTTGATCAAATCTTTGACAATGCTAAGTCTTTGCGAGTCGTAATGTCGGTATCATTTGAATGGCAACCAGAATACCCCGCTGGTTCCAATCAGTATGTGCAAAATTTGGGCAGTTGAAACCCATTGCTGACTTTCGATAGACCGACCATCGATGGGTACTTGTTTTCTGACGCTTTTCACTTCAAGCCTTTGGAGGGCGCCGGGGATATCCTCTACGCACTCATTCACCCAGAATCGCACAAGACAGACGGTGAATCGATTTCGGCAAAAGCGGTACAATCGCTAGATCCTCCGCATTCCGGAAAGTCTTCGAGAGCTTGCTATGGAAAGGTGTCCTTAGCATCAAGTACTATGACATTGGTGGATGGAAAGACGAAGGGTACGGACGAAGCGGTAGAACAACCTGTCAGGAAGCGGATGGCATCCAGTACTGACGAGCTGAGTGGTCGCTCAACCAAGTTGTAGGCTTCTTGGGGATGAGATGTTCAGAATGTGATCACCGCATCATCATTCAGCAAATACAGGTCATGGTGGACTGGGCTGCTGACAGCAAATTTGGTTTCTTTCATTGCTTAGACTAGCGTAGGATTTGGAGTTTGAAGAGGAAAGTTTGTCGCCAATGGCCTCCGGAATCAGTGACTGTTAGATGCGTTGGCTCGCGAATAATTCAACGCTGCTGATCTCAAAGAAAGCTCGTAATCGTGCCGCACCGACTTGGCCAAGCGACAAAATTCTTATTGCATCTTATAACATATCTACAAACAAATGAGACACGTCCAGCATTGACGAGTCCAGAGCATTCTCTGGTAGACTGTCATCAGGATGTCCCTCCGCGGACTCAAGCGCATCGCCACAAATGCCGAGTAATGGATATGAGCTCGTAAAGTCTGGCGCACTATCCATCGCGTTGAAGAAATCGCTCAGCTCCTGTGCCATCTGCACGTCGCTGATGGGCTCCCTTGCCCCGGTGTGCCAGACCTCAGACTCTCCAGCTCTCGAATCCTCTTCACCGAGATGCGTTGTGTTTTGCGGCGAAATGTCAATGCCGCTTGAAGAGGGCGGCGGAGTCGCAACTGCGCTGCGCATGGCACGCGTCTCCCTGTCCTCGTTTGTCTGGGGAGGATTCAAGCCCAGTTTCCTCCACGCAAGTCGAAGATCGCTGACCATCTTCCAAAGTCTGCTTGATACGTATGACTTGGCACTGAGACCGCGGATCAGGTCGAGCGCGATGTGGAACTCGTCGCGGACTGCGGCACCGTACTCTGAAGGCGCGAGTGCCACGACCAAGAAGATGACACCAAGGGCAGACACCAAGAAGTGATTGAAGCACATTTGTTGCGTCTGGTAGATGTCCGTAGACTTGTTCAACGAGTTCAGCTTCTGAATGGTGTCCTTGGCGAATCTGATAAGCGACTGAACTTTGGATTTGTTGATCTTAAGGCTCGACGGAGAGTGCAAGATTGGCTGTAAGAGAAGAATCTTCATCTGGTTCGCTCGCAGATGTAATAAAAGCTGCAGCCGTTGAGGGCCTCTTGTTGACCCTGTCCAGTCATTTGATTCCCATTCTGGGCTAAGCTTTAGACTCTCTGGGAGCTCCTCATACCACTGGCCAAGCAGGTACAGCAGATAGGATATCTCGTCATCCCTGACTGCCCCTGTCGTTCGGGCAGAGTTGTATGATGTCGACCAGACTTTGTTGCCGATCTGGCTGTAAGCCACCATGGCTTTGAGGTATGGAACGTCATCGTCCTACAGAAAGTCAGCTAATCACTTCCCAGTTGCCTGTTCCTGTGGGAAACCTACCGGCTCTGGCAAATTCCTATCGACATCACAGTGGTGCATGACGAACGGCAGGCCGGCACCGAAGCCCCACCGACGGTCTAGCGTGTAGACACACCAGAAGAGTCTCAGCGCTACCTTCCGCGCCTCTACCTCCTTGAAGATTCTATTGACTGTGCCTGATTGGTGAAGACCAATCTCTAAACACCAGCGAGCGGAAACGCCGACTAGCCTCCAGGCCTGCAGGTCATCTCCGGTGAGGAAGCTGTAAATAGCCTATGAACGCGTTAGCATAAGTGTAGAGTTTGCATGTGATACTTGACTGACCAGTAGTACGAAAAGCATCGTGTTCTTGACGCTCGCTGGTTCCCACAACTTGTCGTGTGATGACTTCCTCACTCCAGTAAAGAGGGCTTTTCCAAGCTGGCTGGATCCTCCCGCTTCAACAATCGATCCCGCTGAAATAACCATCTTGAGCAAGTCAAGATCCAGGGGGTCAATGACCGTAGGACCCGGCATGGCTGTGAACGCGAAGCCATTCTGCGAACCACTGGCCATGGCCCTGTAAAGGACGCGCACATTCTCAATGATGCGAGTGATGTCAAGGAAAGGATACTGGATGCCTATCTCGACCTCGTAGAGATTGCAAAGCCGGATGGCTTCTTTCTCATCAATCAGCCATAGAGGGTCGACGGACCCGACACCAAATTCCAGGGGTGTGTGGATGGAAGGGGAAGGCGGTCGAGTGCGATCTGCAGACGATGAGGCACCCTGCTTATCACTATCAGTCATGGCGATGCCCTGCGCACGAAGATGTGTCCGGGCCAGACTGATGTTGAACGTGTAGCTTGCTGACGGCTGGCAGTTGTCCTGGGCTTCAGGGGGCTCCGTCGTGGGCAAGGCTTGATCTGGTCTTGCTGGATTGCTGCCTGGGTCTGTGTAGTCCGGTGAGATCAAGCGACCACGAGAGGCATTGAGAGTCTCATCGAACTGGGGCGACGAGTGTGCCTGTGAGCTTGACCGTCGGTGGGGAGACTGTTGACGGAGCAGTTCTAAATCGCCCTGAAGTGAGGCAACTTGCTCCTTCAAAGACCGAATGGCTTGAGTATCACCATCACTGCAATCCTCGAGTTAGACAGGATTCATCCGAGCAGACCGGTTGGGGCTGTACTCACGTCCCATTTGCTGGGATTTCCCTCTGCTTCTTGGAAGCGGGATAAGCACCTTTGGTGTTCAATTAGCGTTCATCAAAGCATATCTTGAAGAGTATAAGAATATGGTCTTACAGGTCAATGATTGACGTGCACATCGTAGACAGGGGCTTCTCCCATTACACTTGCTCTTTCTCTTTCTACATTCAAAGCTGCAGCATCACCACAACAGTCAGCCACAATGTGCCAGAAGGGCCACTGTAATGTGGTACCACTGTCAAGGGGGGGTCTTACCATGCTTTGGAGATGTACTTCCCCCTGGTCGCACGCGGCTTGGCTGCAGTGGCATTTCCATTTGCGGTGGCTGGAGACCCGGAACCCGGTGCAGCTTCGGAAGTTGGCGGGTCCATGGCGGAAAGATGAAATGAGGAAAAGAGTTCGTAATCCCTTTTGCTTTTTTTCTTTCTCCACGTCCTGCAGGCGGTCTTTCTAGGGGTTGTTGTCCGACAAATGTTGGGTGGCACAGATGGGAGAAAGAATGAGCGGAATTGGTGAAACCCCGCGGTTTTGAATGTTGGGCAATGGCATCCTCCGCCGCACACCCCGCATAGAGCACCCCGCAAGATCCACTGTTATCCTCTCCGGGGTAGAGTTTTCAGGCCGGACAGGGAGGCTAAGGCACTCTGACGTATTGTCCGGCTCAGTGATAGCCGGGTGCTACGTTGGTTACAGCGCTCAGCGGTGAGAAATGGCACCTCTAAGACGGGTCTTTGCTGGGGGAAACAGTACACTGCTTGTACAATTAGGAGGTAGATGCTGCAATTGAGGTCTGTGAGATGTCTCGCCAACTGAGAGGCATTGAACACAATCTTACAGCACCTTCAACTTGTGATTACACATTCTACAATCACGATCTCGTGAACTAGCATTATTAGTTCGGATGTCAGCACCGTTCATCCCTGGCAGTTGATCTCGTGAGCCTGTATCACTGGCTCTGAGGGGTTTGCGGGGCGCGGAAAGACGGAAATTAGGATGTCCGGCACTTAGAGCGGAATTTCACAGGAAATTCCGCGCCAGCACAGTATGTTTTCACCACTTAACTGCACTTTACACGGTATCGCAGGCCCTGCCTTCTTGAGAGATCATGGCCGGGCTCAAAGAAAGATTCGGGCACTTGCAACATCAGTATCGCGCTTAAGTATGAAATAGATGACTTCAACGGCTTTTAGTTACGAGAACGGCTCAACCAGATTGACGAGGGTTCATACGGTGTCTCTCCACGAACGATCACAGGTATGCGTTGCTGAATGCGACATCCATCGGGAAAAGCTTGGAGACGAGTTTCTTCCAGCATGAGAGAAAAGTATACGGCATATAAGATATGAGCTTGATGACAGTAATGCTTTGATGAACTTCTGACGCATCCGGTGGGTGAAACAAAACAAAAGAAAGATGGGTCGTACTTGTGGTACTGATTACTATGGTCTACTTCTACCGGCCTTGCAACTGAATGGAGCACAGGATGAACTTCCTTTCGATGACTAATTTGACACTGTATCCAATATTCCAAGTGAGGTATGTATAAGACCTCAAATTTCTAGTCCTCAAACATGGGATAGCCAGTCGTGCGCACGCTTTCTCTTATATCCTGCACGTTCCATCAGCGGTTCGAAATAACCCAGCACTCCCAACTCGTTATCAAGATGCGAAGCACAGCAGCATTCACGGTAATATTTGCAGCCCTGACATTCATTCAAGGTGTGCCGGCGCCACCAGCAATAGCATGGATAGGCGCCGCCGCAACTTTCGGGGTTCTTGCCGGCTCGTCTACCGCGATTATCGCCGTCGGCATCAAGGACGACGAAAAGAGGAAGAAGAAGGAAGAAGATGAGAAAAACAAAGGCAAAGACAGACGTCACCAGTACGCCGTTACCTATGCGCATAGAATGGTGCGGGAAATTGCAGCCGAGATTAAAACCCGTCGAGCTCAGTCACTAGAGGAACCCGGCCTAGCTCCTCCTGGAGTGCCTCAGTACAACTGGGATGATTGCTTCAACCAAGCCCGCCAGGCAAACATATCGATCAGAGGTCCTGTTGGTGACCATGGAATCCGAGCCACAGGAGTGCCTCCTGTGTGCATGAATTTGGCCACCATGCTCGGAGGCGCTGTCAACGGCACTGGCATGCCCATTCCCTGTGGTTCGGACTGCATGGACTGGGTGAAGATGACGCCGGAATACTACGAAGGAGTAAGGAAGATGCTCAATGGCCAAACTCTAGACTTCAAGAAGACCTGAAAAAGATAGACTGCACCGTGGGCGATTGGGCTGATGCCAGCGGAACCGCCAAAAGGACATTTAGCGAGAGCTGAATTTGGTCACGTTGGATTGTGTGGCCTCTTCAGAGAACCACACAGACTTTTAATTCTATTCGAAAATATCGACACCTATAGGACACAAACCGTCTCGCAAAATCTCTTACGGGCAACCTAGTCCGGGAAAGATAACCTGAATGAATACTCAAATAGCAAATTTATGATACGTTGTGGCGTGATCTCTCTCTAGTACAATCCACATAGTCATGTGCTACCTAATACCTTGGTGCTTGGTGGTCCAACTCTCCAAGATGAGTTCAACTTCATCGTCCAAGGAGTCGACGATATGACTTGGTGGAAATCGCGGGCTCCAACCCAGCTTTCTCCCATGCCCGGGAGTATACGTCGACCTGGTAGAGATTATCAGTTCATGTGATGATGGAAGGAGGAATGAGCGACCTACTTTCCACCAACTTTGGACACCGCCGACGCCGGCTCTACATCCAACGCATCGGACATCTTCCTCAACGCTTCATCTGTGACGGGTGCGACTGTGTCATCATCAATGACACCCCGTTTCGCCATTGCTTTGGCCACAGCTGCGTATATGTCATCCCAGCTAGCTGAGCCTGAGGAAGCTAGGTAGTAACCGAACTTCCCATGATCGGGGTTGGAGCCGCTCAAAATGGCTCTGGCCAGCGCGATGTAGAGCGACGTGTTGTCGGATATGTGGCACACCGGCCATGTCTACTCGAATAATTAGCCGGTAGAACAAAAAACTTTTGGTCCGCGACGCACCTGTCCTTCAGGCCTAATCCGGTACACGCGTCCTGCACCTTTCGCTGCGGTGACCACATCCACCGTTTGGATGGAAATTAGATTCCCAAAGCCCAGTCCCTTACCGTCTGTTGATGTCAGTGGTGGAGTTGATGTTGGGATATACAGTACTTACACACAATACAGGGTGAAAAGAGGTACACCTTGACGTCGAACTTCTCGCCGGCATCAATTACTGCGCAATTGGTGGCTATGGCCTTTGGAACTCTCAGCAGGGGGTTTCAACACTTGGAATAGGAGCAACATACCACCTCCATCTCCTCAACTGGCGCCTTTTGGCCTCTCTGGATGTAATACAGATTGGGATCCGTGTCCAGAAGCGGTTTGTCTGTCGGCGCACCGGCATGCTCAGAGAATTGTTTCGTTCCAGTAGTCTAAAGGCCAGTCAGATTGTAAGTTCAGATGCTCAGCAAAACAAAATACTTGCGTAGACAAAGTGAACTTCTCGCCCAGTTGCTTTCTTAACTTCAGCAAGAGCCTTGATGAAGCTAACGGGTCGCTCGGCACGGTAGGCATCAATCAGGTAAAATACCACGGCGATGCCGTTGTCCACGACCAGACTCCTAATATCGCCTTCCTCAAGGCTACATCTGCCAGGCTCAGCGCCGTAGAGCGACTTAACTGCGGCAGCTTGCGAGTCGGATCGCACCAGTGCGTACAGCTTGTCATAACCCTCAATGTTTGCATCCGCCCATGATGCAAGTAGCGATCCACCAAGATAGCCTGAGCCGCCAGTGATGAGTACGTTTGTCATTTTCGTCTCGAGAAAGAAAACAGATCAAGTTTAATGAAACAACATCCCAAACGCAATTGGCACGGTTGCCCAAGCTGTCTTATACCAGAGATGCGAGCAATGCGTCGTGATTGTTAATCAACTGATCGGAATCAAAATTTGTAATCAGACTTCTAGTTTGATCAGATTTGTTACAACAAATTGGTGGTCGTAGCTTGAAAGAAGATGTCAATGTTGTCATATTCCCCACAGCACGTTAAGTAGGCTTCTTCGGCTTCTTAGAGGGTAGTGAATAATTGAAGTCATGACTCAAAAAGTACCAAATCGGTAAACTTCGCCTAGATAATCATATCTCTACCAAAACACATGCCAGTTGAAATTGCGTTCTTCAAACGCCAACAATGTCTTTGTCTTGGGCCCAGCGTTACCTTAATTAAACACAGCCAAGCCAAGCGACTGAAGTCAACTAGAAAGTATGACTAGCATCACGTACGGATACTGGGAATGCGATTATCTATAGAAGCAGAGAGAAAAGTGCTAGAAGACACTATTCAGAACAGAAAGTACTCAAATGAAGTTCCCTTATCCCTTTCTTAACGCGAAGCAATGCCACCTCAAGATGTCTCTGTCGCGCAAGCCATTGTGAAGCTCATATGCTTCAAATATTTCATGCAGCTTATCAAAACCCAACGGAGCGGCAAACAACACCTTCAACTTACCACCGCGCACCTTCCTCTGTCTCTTCCTAGAGTGCCGCAAGAGAGATCCGACGATAACGACCATGTCCTCTTTACGATCTCCAGGCGACTCAAAAAAGCTAACGCCACCAATAAGGCAAAATACCAATGTGTCCTCTGACAGCGCATCCAAGAGCTTCAACAGGAGTTTGCAGATAGGCACTACCTCTTGCTCGTGAAGGGTATCCATGATCCTTCATTGAATGAGTACCTCAGGGTCTATGGTATGCCCTGCCCGGCTCAGCCGCTGAAGAACAAAAGCCTTGATCAATTCCAGTGGCGATGGGAATGATTCTCCATATTTACTACATCTAGAAGTCTCAATAAGGTCGGACTTGGTAACAGATCCCACGCAGTTCACATGACGGAGATACGCCAAGATATCCTTCAATAGATAACTCCTCTATATAGCATGCCAGCAGTGTAAATTATCGTGGCAGCATACCAGAAGATCAGGGCCGTAGAATCACACTCGACGACCCCTACGTATCGAGATAGAGACTGAAGGAACATTGCTCCGAGCATGAGAACCATTGGGCTGTCCAGTGTCAGAACGAAGCAGAGGACGTCGCAATTTCGGATACATCCTGATTATTGCGGGAATTTGAGCTAAAAAGAGAGATTACTCACGTGTATCGGCTGTGCAGAAAGATCATGGCAAAATCTTGCTCTCTCTTTTTCGGGAGGACTGGTGCAAGATGACAGTGGGTCACCTTGCCATCCCTTGAGGGACCATCACGTTGGTTCTCCATGGCAGTCGTCCGATTCATGAAGTGATGTGACAATGACAAGGTTAGCTTGGGAGAAAGTTGAGGGTGAAGAGTTCAGCCAGGAAGGTTGCCGGAAACAAGGCAAGCCTTTTGGAATTGATGGAGGGGCTGGTGACCTGCCTAGCTAAGGACACTCTGTTGTAGTTCATTGAATAAGCATTTAAGCCAAGATAATCGGCCGGTTCGGCACGCGATCGTGGCCACTTTGGGGAACCTTTGACCCGCAGATCTAAGGTTAATAATGGGGCTCGTGTACTTAAAAAGTAGGGCAACGGATATCCGGCAGCAAGCTTTTGGACCTTTGTACTTCTACGTCCCATACAACAAGAGCCAAGAGATGAGGCTGCTCGGCACAGCTTGCGAGCGTTTCTGGTGGGTCCTCGTATCTTAGCTTCTGAAGGATGTGATCCTGTCTGCTTCATAACATGATCCATCCCAGGTGAGAGTTCAGTCTCCATCTATCCTGCGGCACGGCTACGCCCGATGCGCCAGGGGCTTAACCTCATCGACGAGTAGCCAACCAAATGATCTGCAAACAGTAGATATGAAAATTCGAGCGAATTATTAGTTTGGAAAATGATAGACAAAATAAATACACTCTTGATGAGCTTATTCATGCTCTATTTGCTCTCAAGCCCTTCGCTGTAAATCGAGCTCAAAGTTGTTCATGTCAGCTTACCCAAGGATGCCAATGCTTGTGAACTCACCGTGGGAATACAAAGAGCTGCAGGATTCTACCAAATTGATATGCTATGAATGCATTACTGAACAGTATTCCACTGACAAGGGTCTTCTGATTCTCATAGGCAGGAAACCGTCCTAGAACCTCCCCACTCCATTCACGATCTCGACCTGGAATCAGCCGCAATCGTTTATTCACCTCAAAACGGGAGCACAGTCACCTTCGTTAGCTCCAAAAGTTCCCTTGCACCTTCCGTAAATGGCTGGATAGAGCAATGAATGAGCTTAAACCTGGGCAGATAGGACTGGAAGCTCGAAATCGTGACATTGGTATTGTAAATGAAAAGTGCTGAGAGACACATCTGTGACGCCTCATAGCAGTGGTCCTTTCGTCATAATCATGCTTTCGGCCCTGACTGCGGGAATAACAAAAGACGTATAAATCCAAGACATCGTCTTACAACCAATGTTCTCTCTCAGTCCAAGGTGAAGAATCTTACTAGCTTCACCTGGAGACGGATCACACCGCCAACTTCTACTACCGCATCATTCCTGAGCTGAACAGCTTTGGATTGAATTACGAGAGCGTCGATATTTGCGGTGGAATGGCCGGCATGTTGTAAGTCAACGTTGGTCTTCCCGTGCAGTTTGTGGACCATCTGTTTTATGCCGTCTCAACGTCACAGAGCAGAGAAACTGGTGAACTTGGCAGCGAAGATGCCCCGTACCTTTGTGTATCTAGATGAAATTCATGTTCAGGAAGTTTCAAGCCAACCCAGTAGGGGGGTTCACAGTAGGGGACCAGTAGTAAAAGCACCTCGGTCAGTGCTGAGTCCGGTAGCTTCGCAGCACGCGTAACCAACTGTGTCTAGATGGAGGAGGAAATAATACTATCATCCCTATCTCCTGGATTGGGCGTTGCTCTTATTTCAACTTCACTGTCATTCTGTTTTGGCCGCTTATTAATCGGGCGATTCGGAATTCCGGGCGTCGTGCATTGACACCATGAGCACCCCAAAAGTGGGTTGCGTTCTTCTTTGACGGACAGTCGGAATTGCGAGCCTCCTATTCGGCCTCCTCAGTGCCCATGTCGACCAAGATCATTGAGGCGGCCGCCCGGAGACACACGGAGCAACTTGTCGAGTAAAACCAAGAACAACTCACATCATAAGATCTTGGAGGCTGTCAGTTAGCTCCTAACTCCCCGACGAAACCCCAACTCGCATGTGCTGAAGAATGTATTTAACAACGACTCGATTTGAAGGAATACCGGAACAACTGGGTTCAATGCATTTCCCAAGCTTCCGATTATCACTTGCGATCACTAAAACTCATTGACTAAATCACTTAAAACATGCATTTGCCATCCGACCACAAAATAAGTCAAGACGGCTACAAATGGATTGCCAAAGCAGTCGACTCCCTCAACCCTGAAACCGACTACGAACTCATCTGGCGCCTTACGTCAAGCTATCACCTCTCAGACTTTGCCAACAACCTCATCTACACTCTCACCTTCCCAAATTTTGTCGTGTCGAGCCATGGATCTACACCCGTCTGGCGCTCAGATGGCGGCAAAGTAGTCCACAAAGCGAGCGATCGTGTCGACAGAACGGAGCACTACAACATGGCCTGGTGGTACTACGGGCCCAGCGACCAACGCTGTCGAGATGCAGTTGAGAGGATCAACCAACTGCACGCAGGTTTAGCGAGCCGATACCCAGACACCTTCACCCACAACGAAGACTACGTGTACACGCTCACTTTCAGCGCCGTGCTCATGCATCGTCTCCGATTACGTCTCGGGCTCTCAGGCTTCACTGAGAAGCAGAAGATTGCAGCTCATCACTTCTGGCGGGACATGATGCCGCTGTTCAAGCTTGAAGGCAACGGCGTGCCGATCACTGGCTTTCCGGACGACTTCAAGGGCTGTATTACGTTCTGCGAGGCCTATGAGAACACCCCTCGCGAATATGATGAGAGGGCGCGCTATGTTGGACTGTCGATTTTCAACCTCTTTGCGTATCGGTACTTTCCTCCGGGGCTGCGGTGGTTTGGCATGGCCTTCCCCCGTACGCTGTCGCTACCGACAACGTTGAATTACTTCCGCATCGAGCCGGCCAACGCAGTACTTGGAGCGGTTATTGTATTCATCGTGAGGACAATGTTTCTCATTTCAGAAGCCTTGCTGCCTGATCCTAAAGTACCCTTCTTCGAGCAACTGGAGACCTTGCCGGAGGTGGAAGTGAAGAAGCGCAAGGAGGAGAGCAGGACGCTGGATAAAGCATACGAGGCATTTATCAAGGACAAGATGAGCGGCCCAGAGTGCCCATTTAGTGCGAAGATGCAGTAAGAAAGAAGTGTGGAAGCCCAGTCTGCAAGTGCTCAAAACAACTTCGCTGAAGTCTAATCTATCATAACGTTTTTTCTACCCGTGACTCTCTATCAAGTATTATTTGAACACGTTTAACCATAA
This sequence comes from Colletotrichum noveboracense, assembly GCA_026319125.1. Taxonomy (NCBI): domain Eukaryota; kingdom Fungi; phylum Ascomycota; class Sordariomycetes; order Glomerellales; family Glomerellaceae; genus Colletotrichum; species Colletotrichum noveboracense. Next base: position 218,305 of record JANUHK010000041.1, on the reverse strand, counting down.
TCTATATCTACTTCTTTGTCACCTCCTTCAGCCAGGCTACCCAGCCCTCGTCGGCCAGAATAGATCTAACTCTCGCCTCTAACCACTCTGTGTTTCCCCAGAATCCCCAAGACGCCTGAAATCGGCACCAATCGACCAACGCCGTCTCCCAATGGCGGACAAAGACATCCCAATCGTACTCCGACGGGCCCTTCCCTGAAGGTCTCTCCTTCAACAGTGTTTTCCGATACTGTTCCAGCAATGCTTTCTCTCCATTATCCATAGGCAGCTGATCGGGTATATCCTCATGCTGCGTTAGCATCTCAAGAGGTACTGAGCAGGTGAAGAGCTTGGCAAGGTCGCAGGTTCCGACGCCCAGTCCGGCGTATTGAAAGTCGAAGAAGGCAACCTTGTCGCCGGCCTGCGTGGTGAAAAGGTTCTCAGACTTCACATCGCCATGGATGTAGGATTCGAACGGCCTTCCGGAGGGCGTGAGAAAGTCAGCCACCAACTCGGCGACGGACTTGGAAGAACCGTCGACAGGGTCGCAGAAAGCCGAATTCCATTCGGAGTAGTCGTCCCGACACAACGAGCCATATTCCTTTCGCCTCGTCGCCAGGTAGGTGTATCCCCCGTTAAGCCACAGCTTGGGGTCTGCGGGTGCTTGACCAGAGTCTCTGCGTTTTTGCTCGTCCAGCGGCGGCAGAAGAAACCTGTCCAGGTCGTCCGGCAGCGCTGCCCACGAACTGCTGTGGTACTTGGCGAGCCAGTCTAGCGCAGCTCTGACTTGCAATTTGTTGAGGACCAGTCTCTTCTCGCCCGCGACGGGGAATTGGGGGCGAAGATCGGTGATGATGGTCGCCATCAACGACTCCAACTCGTTGGCGCGTGGCTTGCCCGCCATATCTCGCGTCGAAGCAAGGCACTTCGCAACGGCAACTTCGTCGCTGAGTTTCGGCGCGATCTCCGAGTAGAAGTACTGCTCGACTTCATAGCTGAGCATCTTGCGCAGGTGCCCCTCATCCCCAGCTTTGGCGCGGGGCGGCGAGATGAGTTTGATAACGAGGCGATACGATCCTTGCGCGTCCGGCCGCAGCGCCGGCGAGATGGCGCTCGCGTCGAAGTTTCCATTGACAGCGTCACTAGGACGGGCGGTGATGGCGCAGATGTGACCGTAGCCGGCCCACAGCGTCTGGAGCTCGACGATAGAGACGAGGTCAAGGCCCAGCCAGGAGAGCATGATCTCTGCGACGCGTCGAGGCTCCTTGAGAGACGCCATGGTGAAGGAAAATGCTGCTGCGGCCAGAACGAGTTGGGTTGAATCGGTGCCGGTGTCCGGGAACGAGGTTGCCGCAACGAACTGGGTGAGGTTAGAAGCAGGGCAGGAGCCGCCGGCGAGCGCCGTGTCCATTTCGAGATTGTTTCCCGGGTGGGTCCGGTGACTTCAGCGGCTCACTCAGTAAGTGGGTTTTCATTCCACAGTGAGCTGGCTCACTCTGAGGTTTTCAGTCTCATGTGAATGCCTCACTTTGCTCGGGAATCATGAAAATTTGAATTTTCACCGGCCCCTTTCTCACGGACGAGCATTTGTAGTCATTAATCTTCTTAGGCAAATGCCGAGAAATAAGAAAACAATAACCTAATATCGTACTCAAGCCGTGGCTTACTCCAACTCCTTGGCAGTTTCACTGGATTGACGGACATCTTACCACGGCAGATAGTGGGGCCAGCTGGCAACGGCTGGAGTCTTTGTCGTTCGCCACAAGAAAATCGGAGCTTGGACACCATTTTCTCTCACGGCGTCATCGTGAGAAAGACAATCACCTCCCCTACAAGACTCGGAACCTTGACGCAGGTGATCGGCGTGAACGAGCCTCAGTGTGTTGAAACAGAGATATCCAATCAATTCACTGACACAGTCAGCAGTCACTCCGGAGGCCATCAGGGTGCCGAAGACCCACCCACGAAGTCGCCATTTAATACTGAGATGCTCTTTCCACTTTCTCACACATTAATCTGATAACACCTGCTCAGCTCATTTCTCATACATTGTATTGAATTTTGCTGTCATGGGAAGACTTCAACCTTCAGTCGGCCAGCCGCCGGCGAGCTTCCGGAAAGCCGCCCGGGCTAAGAAGGCCAAGGTCACACTCAACCAGCTCATTCCATCTCTCCTTCCCACACACCCCCGCGCTCGTAGGGGAATCGAAGCCGCAGAGCTCATCATTGAGCCAAAACCAGCGAAGAAGCAGCTGGAGCCCTCGAAAGATGGTTCAGCCAGGCCACTTGAAGCTGACTCCCCACCAAGTGTTGTCCTTCGCGTGGCGGATACTCTCACGGCAGCTCACTCCCTCACATCTGACCAACCAGGTGAGGGCCGGGTCGCCATTCTCAACATGGCTTCACCGCTTACGCCTGGAGGCGGGTTCATCAATGGAGCGGGGAGCCAGGAGGAGTCACTCTGCATGAGATGTACCTTGCTTCCATCCCTCAAGGATGAGTGGTACCGGCTCCCAGAGCTTGGCGCGATATACACTCCCGACGTTCTGGTTTTCCGAGGTGAAAACTCCGATGAAGTGCTGGAGAAGAAGGAACGCTGGTTCGTCGACTGCATTAGTGCTGCGATGCTGCGGAATCCAGAGACAGATCGAGACGAATCAACTGGATTCAGCCACTACGTCAATGACACGGACCGCCAACTCACTCTGGAGAAGATGAAGATGGTTTTACGCATTTGTCAGGCCAAGGGTGTGAAGAAGGTGGTTCTCGGGGCTTGGGGTTGCGGCGCCTTTGGCAATCCAGTCGGGGAGGTTGCTTCGGCTTGGAAGAAGGTGCTCCTCCCTCGAAATGACAACAAGGGAAAGAAGAAGGGCAACAAGGAAAATTGGAATGGCATCGATAAAGTCATTTTTGCCATCAAGGACGCCGGTATGGCAGATGCATTTGAGGCGGCGTTTGGCAAGGGGTTGACGAGGGAGGAAGTCGACGAATCAGGGGACGAGGATGAGAGTGAAGTCGACCCTGAAGAGGCGAATAGGGCCGAGCTTCGGGAGCGGATACATGAATTGGAAGAGCGCATCGAAAAGACCGCCAACCCACAACTCAAAGAAGGATTAAGGGGGATACTTGCGGGGCTGGTAGGCCAATTGCGTCCACAGGAGAAAGGGAACGCAGCCGACGAGGTCTCCGAAGAGGAGTCCGAAGAAGAAGAAGATTAACTTACCAAGACGTTCAGTGAAATAATTGCATAATATCTCCAAGATACAATACTAAGTGCATGAAGAGTCTCATTCCGAGGGCCACGGCCTCCTTCGGTGGCATGCGCAAATCATCTTGCTTCTGGCTCCGTGCTTTCTGAAAGGCCTCGGCTAGCTTACCTCAAACGTCTCAAAAGAATCGAGCGACAAGTTGAATGATCATCCTCTGCTTATGGATACTTCCGTCGGAGTCGGCGGGCAGCTCAGGCGAACAGCAAAATGTCCGATACCCGAATTTCCGAGGTTTAAATCACGAGAATAAGTTGGGCCTAGTTAGGTCTTCATAAAGAACATAGACTCTCCAAATATTTACGCGTTGAGCAACTTTCTCGTACGAACTTTCCTTAATTGTCCCCAAAAAGCCATTAGAGCCGCGCCTTAAACCGACTCGTTCGGGGCCCGGTATTCTCTCCGGAGCTGTTGTGGGTCACATTGCCGAAGCCTTCGGTGCGGCCCCGGCCCCAACTCCGGCCCGAGTGTCGTAGCAGGGTTTGCTGGCCGAACGGAAATATATGAGTGGGTCGGTTTCGGCATACAAGACGTTGCGCGAGTAAGGCTCTGTGGACTTCGTCGCTTCAATTACGGTCTTCAGTAAAAGCCGACCATATAGCTGATGCCCAGCCCATGTGTCAGGCCAGACTGAAACGCCCAATTGCCTAGGTACTGACCAGAAAGGATTCGACTCTTCGGCAAACTTTTCAGCAATTAGCTCCTCCCGCTTCCAGACGACTGCCATCCGAACTTCCTCCCTCTCCCGCGCGCATCTCCTTCGTAAACCTCTCACGATGGCGACCGCCCCGACGACCTTTCCTCAGTTCTCGAGCCTCCCCACGGAGCTCCGCCGTTCTATCTGGGAAGAAGCGGTGGCTGGCCCATCAATGCACGTCGTTGATGTTTGCTTTCCATCGCGTCGAGGTAATAGCCGCAGCAGACGTGCTTTTCAGGGGTTAACCCTTGCAGCCAATCATCATCCTCCGCGAGAAGCCTCTTCTTGGAGCAGGCACGAGTACATCGCCTTCCTCGACAGTGTACCAAGCAATCAAGATGAAGACAGCCGACCGACCATGACATGGCCGCGGCGCAGTACGCGAGACCCTAGTATGTATCTTCACAGAAGGTTTCAGCGCCAGGCCTGTCATGAGGCGGCATCGGTGTCGTCTCTCAAAGCTGCAAACATCAACACCGTCTACTTCCCTGGCCAAGCCAGAAAGTTCGAGTATGACAACGACCAAGACGTGCTGCATCTCCGTTTTTCCAGCCAGTACCACGCCGAGTATGTCGAGCAGACGAGTTCATCGCACGGCAGTCCCCATTTCAGCAGTATAGCCGAAGCTCTTGAGGCTCACTGGAGTACAGAGATGGCGCTCACTGTGTGGCAGGCACGACGCATAGCCATCGATGTCAGAGAGACATCGATGCCCTTGAGTCTAGTCGAGATTGAGTATTTGGCATCTTGTATTCAGAAAGGCTTGGAATGCATTTACCTGATAGACGATGCCGAGGAAAGGGGTAGCAAGAGTGGACCAGAGCATTTCAATGCGTCGAGCCTTCAGCAGAGAGGGAGGCTTTATCGCTTACTGCACAGCAGGCAGCTGAAGCAAAACGTCGGAAGAGAGCCTGACGTTTTTCAGGGCGTGGGGAAAACCTACCGAGAGGTCTTCGATTTTGAGAAAATTGGATGGACTGAGGCTCATCCTGCATTTGGCTTTGCATGTCGCCTCTCCGCGTCAATCGATGCACAACAGTATGACGGTGGCGAGGAAGTATTTAAAGGAGTCAGGATATTACTAGCAGAAGATGACTATGTATAGCAACTTAGAGAGCGTTACAAGATAATCATGAGTTCAGTAAGGGTCAATGATCAAGAAAGAGATCACTTAGCTCCTTAAGCTAATGCTACTTAGCCTCATTTCACCAATTTCACGGTCATGAATAGCGTCCCTGCATGTTTACTCAAGATGCATATGCCCTTCCCAAGACAATGATTGGAAGAGTGACATGAGCGACGAATGAGAGTCGCGTGGATCACCAAAGTCTAAAAACCAGTTCAGAGTTGACAAGAGCTCATGTAATATTGGCTGTGTGGGCATGGCTCATATAAAGGTAACTAATGGTTACCTTTATTACTTTTATTGGGCCAATACGTCTATTTCACGAGACTGAAGGTTGCTTCAATAACTACCTACATATACGTGATTGGTAGACCACCAAGGCTGAGCTGAACCACGGCCTTCTAGACCTTATTGCCGATTCATTTAGATGCTTTCGCCGCTCCGGCGTCCTTCTTCCTGACATCATAAAAACCCAAACCCCAAGTAGAAAAGAACATGGCTACAGAGAGGCCCGTGGTGATATACATGGTTTTCTGGAAAGCGACGGCCCATGCCTTTACCACGTTGGGCAGGTCAGCAGCAGACACCTGGCTCCTGAAAGCGGTCGCGCCCGCTGTGAGAACGGCTTTTGGGTTCACGTTAGGCGCATGTATCTGAATCTGGTTGATGACGGTGTTATCGAAAACCGTGTTGCCAATACTGATGAGCACCGCACCGCCGAGTCCTTGTACGAAAACAAGGATGGTGAGGGCGATGGCCACCAGTGTCGGTGGCAGCGCCGTTTGGACAGCCACAATAGCCTGGCTCAGAAGTAAGCGATCCAAACCATTGAAGCTATGTTGAAGAACCTACCATCTGAAGTCCTAGACCTCTGCCACACCCGTATAGAATCTGGTAACCAATCCATTTACCCGCACTTGTGTCGGTAGACCAGGTAGTTATCAGACCTGCACCAATTGAGGTCAGAATGGCCGCAAATACTGCCCACGGTAGGTAGTAGCCCAGTTTGGAAACTGTTTCCTGTCAATATGTTGTTCTCTGAGAGTTTTGAACCGTTGATTCTCACCCATCATGCCTGAGAGAAGAGTCATGACAATGGACCCGATGATACTTGGCAACATGTGGATGCCACTCTCCATAGGGCTGTCGCCAAGAATACTCTGGAAGTAAATAGGGATGAAGTAAGTCGCGATATACGTTATTCCAAACAAGCAAGTATTCATTGCGGCTCCGCATGCCACGACCTTGTTCTTGAACATCTCAAGTGGCATGAGAGCATTCGCGCCAGCTCGGTATTCCCAGCCCATGAACAGAATCGTGGCTCCAGCAAAACCGCAGAAGAGCCCAATCACGATGGCGCTATTCCAGGGGTATTCAGCACCACCGTAGTGTAGGGCTAGAAGGAGCTGGACGATGGCTCCAATCAGGATCCCTGAGCCTACAACATCGAACTTCTTCAGGATGTTGCGGTCGGTGAGTACCGCCGTGAACTTTGGCTTAGCCATCTGCTCAGGAATATAGACCAATGCAAGCAGAATGCAAGCAAAACCTCCGATAGGGAGATTAATCCAGAAGCCTGTGATGTTCGTCAGAACCTGCTAGTCCTAGAGACGGGCACTGCCTGATACTTACACCAGCGCCAATTGGTGTACTGTGTTAGCGAGCCACCAATGAGCGGGCCTGCGATCAGCCCAATTTGTGAGATCGCAAGCATGATGCCCATCATAGCGGGCCGCTGTTGGGCGATCACCATGCCGTAAATGATGATCATTGAGCCATTGAAAAGGCCAGAAGCACCAATGCCAGCCACTGTTCGGCCCGCAATAAACTGAACTGATGATTGCGAGAGGGCGCAGATCAGTGAGCCAACCTCGAATATGACTAGGAACACGATGTATGTCCACTAATTATCCATGTGAGCGCTGCTATGTAACAGTTGGGTACAACATCCCTCACCTTATTGCTGAAGTAAGTGAAGAACTTGCCGGTCAAAGGCTGCAAAGCCGACCTTTGGTGTGTGAGCAACAACGCCTAGTGGTTTGACCAACATGATGTTGCGGGTGACTTACACAGCTAATTGATAAGAACTCACGTACCAGCCAATATCTTTGACGGAGTGAAACTCGTTGGTAATAGTGGGAGTTGCCTGTATGCATCGTTAGCTACATACGAGTTGCTTAGAAGCTGTCTGTATTTACGTACCGTTGAGAGGATTGCGTTGTCTAGATTAATCAATATGGCGCTGAGATTGAGGGCTGCCATTGCGAATAACAGCTTGTAGCCTGTGACGTGCTTCGGCCCCTCGTCAACATCTTCTAGGGGGTCTTGCAGTTCCTTATCCGCAGTCCCAGAATCATCGCCCGAAGTTGGCTCGATGTCTTCATTTCCGATGAATTTGGTGTCTTCTGTAAAAGAGCCACGTGACTCTAGCACATTGGGTGTGATATCACTGTTTTTGGGCTCCATTAGCTTTCAGGCGAACGATGAGATCCTGCGAGATGGATCTACAAAAATGGTGAGAACGGGTGGCTAGGCTGTGAGGGTTCAGTAGTGCAGTAGTACAGAACACCACAGCGCATCGTTAAAGTGGTAATACAGGCTTAATGTGCAGGCCTTAAGTCACCGAACATTCAAATCTTCGGGGATTAGATGCCCTGGAATCGGTACACATCGCTTAAGGTTTTGACCGACTCAGCAGGTGGTATCACTCTGTCTCGCGTGCCGCCGTACTGTCGATCATCATTGCAGAGTTCAGCATCCTCTGAAGGAAGGTACATGCCCTGGATAACATTACTTGTTCTAGAAGTCCCTTTGCCATGTGCAATTCATGCTCAGAGTCTATAGCCTCGAACCTACTGCACGGCGGTATCTTATAATACGGCACAAACAAGCTTATCCCGTCGGGTGTGCCAGCTGGCGGGTGTGCGAACAAGCTGCCATGAGGAAAGTCAATACTTCCCGCACTCACTATGGAAGGTTGAGCTTGAATCGCATAGAAAGAGCTATCCTCGCCGAGAGCCAGCCGAAGATCAGTTGGTTTTCTGTTGCATATATCTTGACAGTAATCTTGCACACAATCGGCGCGGTAATCTGCATTAACCGCCGTTGAAGGCTCCCAAACGGGAACAAGACCACACTGTACTCGGACCGCTTGGGCCGGTTGACGCCGCCGGTGATTTCTAGTACCTACCCCCTTGTGCCCCTGTTTGGCAAGTCTACGTTGAATTCAGCACCGCTCGGATGTGAATAGCAGTAGCAAGAAGACTAGGGCATGAGCACATGCAGAAAGATGCGCCGAGCTATTCCATTCTGTTATGTATGAAGCATCCTCCGGCACAGGAACGGTTCCCCCCACCCTGCCGTGAATTTGCCGTGAACTACAGTACCCCAAATCCTCGGTGAGTCAGCCACCGCCACCACTTCACCCAGTTTGCATTTTGGTTCCCAGCCGTTTGTAGTTTGTAGCTTGTATCATGTGTCAACTAGTGCACAGCGGAAACCTTCAGCAGAGCATCAGTGCATATTCTGGAAGTTATCCGCGCATGCCACCTCAGGCTTTCCGGGGTTCGTTTGATCTTAGTGTTAGTACCTGTACAGAGGAACCTTAACCATGGTCGGACTCGCTTCAGTAGCCACCGAGAAGTCTCCTGGCCTACCTACCCCTCACTGAGGGGAGCGGGGAAACACAGCTTAGGGGACCTGAGTCGGAGCTAGGGGAGTGTCGGTCCAGCAGTTGAATCGCGAGCAGCTTGTCGTGAGCAGAGAATTCGTGGTTCGCAGCACCACGTGCGTACCACGATGAAGAAGAATAGGGCCGATCCCTCATTGCTGCTCATCACGTCAGATGGGCAAACGGTTGCTGGAACAAGCTTCGGTTTTTCTGCTCAATGCAGCATGCCGTTTAAACGTGCTTCGCCATCTTTGTTTGCTCTCGCTAGTAAATCATGACAAAATTGTCAGCGCTCGACATCGATTGCGATGTCCCAGCTGCCCCCGTAGCAATCCAAGTTCTTCCCGAAACGCAGCAGCAGCACTTTCCATAGCTCTATTGTTGTCCTTGAACTCTCCCCAAAACACGCACCTGTCCGTTTCGCTGCCGGACAAAATCGCATCCAACGTCGGCTCGGTCTCTTCTGAGCTTGGCTGACGACCGCGGGACTGGGTTTGCTTTGGGGCATCCAGACCCCCGGAACCGACACTAATGTAGTGCTTTTCTGGGACGCCAAGCTGCACGCCAAGTGTGTTGAGCTTGTGCGTGACAACCTGCATCAGCACCAAGATCTTGAGGTCGTCATCCCCATCAAGAATCACGTCTTCCACTCGCAGGTCGTAGAGAAGCTCTGCGATGTTTTCTCCGCTTTGTAGACCAGAATAGACGGCAGCAAAAATCTGGCGAAATGCCTGGAAGATCTTGGCGTAACACGAGAGTAATAGCAACTTCGTCGGTCCGTCGAGAGCTAACGGGGCTGTTCCGGATCCAGTGCGATCGTGTTTGGTGACGAGGTTACTCAACGTCTGCGTATGGTGCAGAATATTTCGCAAAGTTGCCGTTGATCTACCTTTCGCTCCTCCTGGTGAAGTCTCGGCTTTTTGCACAGGATTTGACGGGACCAGCTCGAATAGACATGAAGTAAGGCTAGCCACCTCACATGTCAAGGCCGCATTGAATGAGCTTTCCAGCGGCGGGGGCGGGTCACACTGCTGGTCCTCGATTGGCGGCTCTGGTTCTTTTGGTGGAGGTTCCGAATTGTCAGACGAGGACTCGAGAGATTCGCCTGAGCTACTTTGCTCCGATACTGAGTTGACAGAATTCGAGCCGTCGGAGCTCCAAGCCATCCAGTCCGTGGAAAGGTCAGATGCGAAGAAGTTCATCAGCTCTCCGTCATGAGCCAAGACCCCAGATAGTGGCGGACTCTCCAAGCCGGACGCCATCTACATCAATCAGTATCGAATGAGGGCCGAGGAGTTAGGGAAGTGCACCCAGTGCTTCTACTGACCATTGCAGGATCTATTGGGGTGAGTCCTGTGTGATTCTCTTCCCATGAACCTCGCCTATCGCATGGTTCTTGCCACAGCGCCGGCGGAATAAACGAAATCCCCCTCGGATCGACCAGATGAAGTGAAGCTGACCCTGCCCTCCCCGCTCGCGATCTCGGCGGGCGACCAACGCGCCGAGAATGATTCTTTCTGCATTGAACTCCTTTACGACTGCATCTCTCGCATGATGGATTCGGGCCCCCGGCGGCAGGCCAGTCGCATCGTAACTTCTGTGCTCGGCATCGCTCGCAGGCTAGGCTGTTCGTGCGTTTGGAAGGATCGGTGGAAGACATGGTGGTGAGGTGCTGTAGTTTAGTTCGTGTCTTTCGGCCGGATACGAGCAAGCTTCACGTTGGCTTCAATGTGACATGAGGAGGCGAAAGTGTACGCCAGATGACATGAGAGTAAATGCGCTAGCGAAAAAGAAGAATCCGAGGATGTCGGGCCATATACGATAATTAGACGTCCGCTGCACAGTGAGTTCAATGCTTGAGCTCGAAATCGGTAAAGTATGCGCTACTATCAGATCTAAGAAAAGATACTAATGCGACGATGTCTGCCCATCATCACATGGGTACGATACTCACTCAGAAGGTACTCGGTCCCGGCATGTCAGTAGTGGCATGCGGGTGCTCAAAGCTGACTCGTGATAAGGTTAAGCGATCATTAATCTTCAAAAAGACAGCCAGCATCAACTGTAGCTGGCGAACTCTAATAACGTGTAGCACGCTGTCAACGACTCAAGGTCAAGCGGAGGATACCGAATTGTCAGCGCTATGCAGTAGAGATGCTCCTAGATGAGGGGTAGCTACATGTATTGAGGGGAGCATCTTGCGGCCCTGTCTCCCTGTGTCATGAAGGAGCATGTTCTGGGTTACGCCTGAGGGCATATCCACGGTAGGGATACTGTGCGAAGGATGCCCCTCAAAAGCAGTAAGGGTTACGTACAACAGAAACTCCCTCAAACTTTGAAGGCGACTTGCGTTGCAACGGGACGCTGGGATCCTAGGTAGAGCTAGGTGAGGGCAGCGAGCAAAGCCTTGTTAACCCCAGCCCAGACCCTTAAGCCCCGTCTTTATTACCACGGGAAAGGTGGGAGTTCCATGGAACACACGGCACTTTTCGTTATCCGCATTCAGCCTCAGAAAGACGGAGCTCAGGCCACCGGTGGAGCTACCGGTACTCGGACAGATACTCGGCTTGCGGAGCGTGGGGGATTTCCGGGGGTCGCGACATGCCCCTTCGCGATCATAACATCGTATCAGGGAGAAAGTAAGTCGCGGTTCCACTGTAAGTAAACAAGCTTTGTGGCAACATACGATTCCAGAGACCTCCTTGGTCGAAAGACTCAATCGATTTGTTTAAGTACGGACCGACCTCTCAGCATGTAACAAACACCTGATTGCAACGTCAAGGGACATGGTCCAAGTTGCCAGCTCACGTTGCTGACAGCTAGCACAACCGAAGCTTATGCTTTCGCGTTCCGAACTCTATTGTCACAACTGACTCGATGTCCTCGCTGAATATCAGCCAACGCTCATCCCATTACTGGGTTAATTACATGGCAAGGCTGTCCACACCACACCCAGTACCATGCAGCTGGTAAAAGGTTCTCCTGTTAAACTTCATGTTTCGTTGCTGCGAAGGCATCTACCCCTTTCAAAAGAGAGAAAACTACTCAAAGCAGTATTTTGTGGTGGCGGAAAACCCAAACCAACATCGAATCGCTTCATAATGAAGACTAGAACCCCAAATCAGCCAGCCAGGTCTCTGCACGCGCCTTCATTTGACCCATCATTCCAACACCATAGACCAGCCAGATCTTCCACCTTGCGAGTTCTTCCGGGAACTCCGCTTCTTCGGAAAAGGCACTTCCTAAGTATTGACACCCCCCGGTTTCACCTCCAAATACTCTATTTGTGAATACCGCCAGACCTGTATCTCGGCCGAATGGCATTTGAACCTGAACATATTGGTGTTCCAGCTCGAAGCGCCATTGCTTGCCGGCTGATGAAAACTCAACGATATGACCGGTCGAGCGTCCAGCAACTGAAGCACGAGCCCCACGTCCATGCTGAGTTGCCAAGACTTTTACATAGTCTCCCTCCGGCGGTTCATCAATAGGCGGTCCGCTGGCTCGTGTCGAGACCAGCTTCTGTCCATTTTTGAACAATATAGCCGTGTAGTGAGGGGTCCTGCCGCCGACTCTCGACGCGGGCTCCCAGTAGAAGAACGAGTACGGACCGGCAGTTCCGCGTATAATGCGGAAGCCCCAGATGATCTTGAACCAGTTGTCAATGGCCCACAGATGAAAATGGCCGCCCATCCCGGAGTACGACACGGGCCCACCCCGGCGTCCCTTGATGGTCAAGTTACCCCGGACCTGGGCAGCAGGGACGGTGCCATGCATGTGGAGCCCCGCCGCCACCTGTGTTGAGCTTCGCGGCGACGCGTGTAATGTTCCGTCGGGGAAATGGCCCGGGGCCGAGCCGGCGAGGAGGAAGCTTCCGTGGAATTTGGGCGTCCTCACGGAAAAGGTGGTACTGGCTCCGATTTCCGTTTCTCTGGGGACGCGAAATTCGAATGAGTGGCTGTCAGACGTCCAAGTGCTGGCCACGAAATCCCCGCAGTCGTAGATGGAGGATTCGTCGACAAAAGCAAGCTCTTGGATCTTGGTGCCGTCTTCCAACAAGGCGTAGAACTCAACATGAAGATTGCCTTGACCGAAGAACGAATAGGAGGCATCTCGACCGAGAGAGAGGAAAATACCACTCGACCCGTTGTCAGACACACTATCAAAGACCCACTGCTCCCAGGAAGTTGAGTTGATGCCAGACAACTTGCCAATGGTGGGGTGCTCATCGTGCTTCCGTGGACCAAAGTGCACATCTCCCGCTACCATCTCATGAGACCCAATTCGGTGCTCTTTGCATCCTTGTTTCCAATCTTGTGATTGGCTTTGAGATATCCCGCGGGAATCATTGCTAGTATCATCGGCCAGGTGCTTCTGCTCTTGGAATCTGTATTCCGTCGATACGGTTGTGACAGCCTCGAAGAGGATCAGACCCCACAGCTTCAAACGAACCATCGTCTCAACGTTTCGAGCTTGTGTTACGACGTATTTAAATGACTCATTCGAACCTTAAACGGCAGTTGAAGAAAGCGGTGAGAACAACAGAGAGTAACAGATGACTAGGGGACACACAGCAAAGGGTTGGAACATTAGAACAGGTCTTCCAATTGATATAACCCATACGGATTGGAAAACACTACAGCTGATGGGGCCAGCAATAACTCTAATTTAATGTCATAGCCAGAGTTTTAGGCTACATGTGGACCACTTATTCGAACGGCCATACCGATCCAATAGGCCGCTGCGTCCCGACCCCTCGGCCTCCAGACTGGAAGCCCCTGAGATTATAGCTACTCAACACATGATTGGAGGCTGAGAAGGTCACCCCTAATCGGCAATTATCATTAGTCGGATGTTTAGTACGAGAAATCTCGGGCCCGAATGCGACTGAGCAGCGCCACCCGAATAGTCTCGTGTTAGCCGACGTTACACTGCTTCAAGCAGTGAGTTGCTTCGATGTTATGAGTTTATGAGGGCTATGTGCAACAGGCGTTGGTAGTGAAGAGCTGATCACAGCATTTATCCAATTTCTATCTTCGAGCATCTGATCTCTCACACAATGGACTCACTTGGTGTTCCGAACTTGCCCGAAAGGCAACGCGCCATCATCCAAGCTCAAAGCCCACCAGGGAAGCTAGTTCTTACCTCTGATCGACTTGTGCCTAAGCCAGCATCCGATGAAGTTTTGGTTCGCGTCCATGCCGTTGCGGTCAATCCATCAGATTGGAAAATGTCCACGCAGTTTCCGTGCCCCGGGGCCGGATGCGGCATGGACTTTTCCGGAGTGGTGGTAGCGACCGGTCCCGGGCTTGATCCGGAAATAGGCATTGAAGTTTGTGATGCCGTTGCTGGAGCGGTTCACGGAGCCAATCCCATAGATCCTCAAGCCGGCTCATTTGCAGAGTATACTTGTGCTTTTGCAGATCTCACGTGGAAAGTCCCTCAGTCATTGTCCTTGACAGATGCTGCGGCAATCGGAGGCTGCTGTGTGGGTACGGTCGGGCTCGCCCTCTTCGCTGAGGATGCTTTGGGGCTCAAATTCGAGTTGAACCAGTCTTTTGAGAACTCCAAGCCACCTTTCGTGTTGATTTATGGAGGAAGTACTGCTTCAGGAACTATGGCGATCCAGCTGGCTAAACTGTGAGTCAATAAATCTGAGGCTTCCTGTTGGAATTAACGGCTGATTTTCTCTTGCCCATCTAGTTGTGGGTTTCGTGTGATCACAACATGCTCACCGAAGAATGCGAACATGGTGTCGTCATATGGAGCAGAGCACACATTTGACTACAATAGCGCATCTTGTGCAGCTGACATACGGTCTTACACCAAAAGTACACTTCACTATGTCTTGGATACCATCGTGGACCCAAAGTCTATCGTAGTCGCGGACAAGGCCATGGGACGTTCTGGTGGTCGATACGCTGGGCTTGAGGCTCTGCCTGAAGACGTGATTGATGGCACTGGCAGCACTCGAAAGACGATCAAGTGGATGTACGTCATGGGTACCAGCATGATTGGTAGAGAGGAGGGTCTTACGGGGCCATATTACAGCAAGCCAAGACCTGAGAAGCGTGCTTTTGGCAAGTGGTGGTTCCGTACCGTCGTCCAAGAACTCATGGATAAAGGTTTACTGAAGCCTCATCCAGTGAGAATGATGGACGGGGGGTTAGATGCTGTTCCTAAAGGAGTAAAGCTGTTGCAAGAGAAGGCGGTGAGGGGTGAAAAATTGGTATACACAATTCAGTAGAGTATTAAAGAGAACATCTCGATTACCCTATGGAAGGTTTGAATTTGACCATATTCCAATCTGATCGAACCAAAGGTTCATGAAAGCTTTGTGATTGGGTCCCAACAAACGATCGAAATACATCCAGGGGTCAAATGCCACCACATTCATCACTCACAGACAGATTCTTGACTCGATCAGATCAATTGAGTGAAGAGGCCTAACCACCGTAAATTATACGTGGCTGTGCTCAAATAGTATAAGACGATATTAAGTGTATACTATTAAACTAAGCTACAAAATCTCATCTCGAAGGCCTATTGATCCCCAGTTGCTTGTCGAGAAATGCGAAGGTCTTGGTCGCGAGCGAGTTCCACGCCCCGACTTTGCCTGTCAAGGCGCCCTCTCCCACAGTCGCTGGGATCCAAACCTCCTTCTTCTCGAGAGGAACATGAACGAGTTCATCCATTATGCGTTGCGTGCTAGCATCGGGGAGTTGGTAGATAGCTTGAGATGCTCCTGTAACCAAGACAGGACACCTTACCTGCGACAAGATGGTTGCCCCGCCTCTTTCTTCATCCACATCATTGTCTTTGAAGTCATCATCAGGCCGCCATCGCATAGAGTACCTCCTGAATTCTCGAACAACATCCGCCGGCTTTCTCTGACCCATCACATGCATTGTCGTGGTAAACTCCCATTTGGTAGGGAAATCCAACGACATGTGAGAGTTGCATGACCAGTCAAAAAGGCCGTCTGAGATCCAGCCGCTTAGCCACATGCGCACATACCAGCCCGGTAGTCTCGTCATAGCCAGCTCCCACATATCGTAGAGTGGGTCAGCTGAGATGCAGGCTGCGACGCGGGATGGTTCAGCGGCGGCTGTTCTTAGAGCGATGTATCCGCCCATAGAAATGCCTGCTACACAGACGCGGTCAAGATCGAGATTGGCATCGGGCCGCTCTTTAGCCAAAGCCCATATCCCATCAAGAACACATGAGAGAACCTTTTCGTAGTCAGGTCTCATTGGTTCACCATCGCGCTTCAGTGTGAGACCTTGCCCGGGACCATCGAAGTTGAGAACAGCATAGCCGAGCTCTGGGCCCAGAGTGCCGAAGACAAAATACAGTTCTTCCATAGTTGAGTCTGCGCCACCGCAGTTGATGAGTAGAGGTGTCTTCTGCTCGTTTCTCAATCTCTTTGCCTCCGGAGGCAGGAATAGGCGACCTGGAATCTCGATGTTGCCGAAGTGAAAGGTCATGTTAAGAACTCTGCCTTCCATGAACTCGGTGGCTTTCTCAAAGTGCTCTGCACTGAGCTCGCCACACTTTAACACGCGGCGGTCCAGGGCTGGGAGCATGTATGGTGCAGCTCGGTAGTAGTTGGAAGCCCTTAGGTAGGCGGCCTTCGCTAACGGCGCAAGGCCCTGGCGACTGGCATCTGTAGCGACCTGGCTTGCCCTGCTGGCCTGCTTCCACCAGGCGCGATACCAGCTTTCTGGATCATGTTTCTTGATCTCGCCTACTGCCTCAAGAAACTCGGCAACATCGCACCCTCCGGCAGCAGTTGTCCCAAGAATGCGTGTAAGCTCAAAGTTGTAAAAGGGAGAAGAAAAGAAGTGATGCATTGTAGCATTCGATGGCTGTTCGTTGAAGTTTAGAGAGTTTCGAGCACCTGCCATTGATAAGTGCAAAGGCTGTTCGAC
Source organism: Colletotrichum noveboracense (assembly GCA_026319125.1). Classification (NCBI taxonomy): domain Eukaryota; kingdom Fungi; phylum Ascomycota; class Sordariomycetes; order Glomerellales; family Glomerellaceae; genus Colletotrichum; species Colletotrichum noveboracense. The sequence goes on along the minus strand of JANUHK010000041.1, from coordinate 201,636 downwards.
AGAGTTGATCTCAGAGAGTGGATGATTTCAACACGCAAAGGGCAGAAGCAACTGTCACTCCCATACACATAAGATTCGTACAGGCAGGAAAGTCACTGCAACTCAGACCTGAACGATTCTGAAGCAGATTTCATGGCGAAACGGCCTGCCACTGTGACTTCTGGGGTGAGCAACTTTGGCCGAACTGACTGGGGTTGTTCGGAGTGACCGGTCGGAGGTTGGATGGCTCTCGGAAATTTCCCAGAATACACTTCTGACAGGATCAGAACCACCGGATTCCGCATGACTCGACGTTTGGCGCCTACCAAGTCACAGAGCATCTTGCAATCTTTGCGGACCGAATTAATATACGACCGTACAATTCCGAAGAATCGCCGGGGCTGTGTTGTTGAGGCTCTCGTCGACACCAAAGCTTGACCCCCGTTACCACGACAACACCCTGTGCCCGAGACACAACAGAAACCGCTGCCAAACCTGTTGTTTTCTTTTACAGCTGAGACACAATTTTGACAGCATCACTTGCACGCATTCAGTATTGCACAGACTCCCCAGTTTTGGAGATACAGCCAAGATGGCAGTAGCATTCATCCACGTTGCCCCGTTGATCACTTCTTCGGCGTTGTTAGTATTCCTAATTTCATCATGGGAGAATTCAAAGCTAACTAATGACACCGTGAAACAGTTTAATGGGGTCCTTTGCCCAAGGAGTTGCTTTCAGAAGCTTTCAGAATCCAAAGTTGGGGTCAAAAGCGCGTCGCGAAGTGTTTCTTCACTGGGTAGAAATATTCGCTGGTTTTGCTTGGTCCATGGCTTTGGTGTTCATGTTCAACATTACCTTTATTGGTCTCAATCTCTATCTGGATCCTCCGTCGGGCCTGCAACACGGAGGTGCCCCTCGCTGGCTTTGGGCTGCCGCACTTCTATGTAGCATGGGACACCCTAGGCCTCGCCAAGTTACTGCAGCTTTGATGCGTATTAGCAGAGGTGGTGATCAATCTTACAGTGCAGAGAAGGTGGACTACTTTTTACAAGGATATCGTCGAGTCAACCTGGAGCATCTCTTTCTCACAGACGGTCCCAGCTGGATCTTCACTGTGGCAGCTGTTACCAAGAACCTGGGTGTTTGTTGGGGATGCCATTCTCAGAAGGCTTCTTTGGCGCTTGGAACGGTTGCCTTGATCATAAGCTGCTATGTTAGCGTCAGGGGGATCTTGCGGTCAAAATCATAGACTTGAATATAATCAATGGAACAGATTTCGATCGTTGATTCTGTCACCAAACTCGTCGGTTATAGTAATGTATTCAGATGTACGCGAATGGGTCTGGATCAGTGTTAAGAGGCCTTGAACAGTAGAGAAGACAACGACGAAGACGAAAAAGATGATGTTCGGGCGCGAAAGAAGGGCATAAAACGGTCAATCATGGCTGTTACACTAGGTCGCAGAACAGTTATTGAATCGTCCAAGACTGCTTCCATAATGCTGCTTTATTTGAAAGCAGGCGAATTGAACATCAATTACTGGAAGCAAGCGAGACATGCAGAGGTGATGCCTGTATTATCTAACTCAAGTAGTGCGTGTATATCTCACTCGCAGGTCGGGTAGAACCCATAGAGCCTGAAACTTGCGTTCTCTATCCCAGTCAAACCTGGTATCATTGACGAGTTCCCAGGTGTATTCATATGTAAGACGCGCCAGTAGTAGTTTCAACTCGGTGTAGGCCAAGTTGATTCCCAAGCATACCCGGGGACCTAGTGAGAATGGTTGCGACGCTTCCTTCAAGTCGTTACAAAACAATGGGTCAAAGTATTCGTGAGATGCCGGAAGCCACCTCTCAGGATGGAACTCTTCAGGCTCAAAAAAGTAGTCGGGCCGGCGAGTGATACTCCAACCACTGGTCGAAACGACAGTCTGAATCATCAAAATCCGTTAGCCAGGCACAAGGTCCAAATGTCAGGTTACCCACCCCTTTGGGAACAAAGTTTCCATCAACTTCTGCGCCAGGGCTTTCGCGAGGCAACCCAAATGTCAATGGAGGCATGATTCTCATCGTCTCCTCGATGCATGCGCTGAGATAAGGCAACTGATGGACGGAGGTGCCGTTCATCTCAGACGCATCCGAGAACCTCTCCCGTAATTCTCTCTGCAAGAGTTTCATCTTTTCTGGTCTCCTTGCAAGATAGTATGATGCAGCAGTAGCGGTCACTGCCGTGGTATCAAACCCTGCCGCGATGAGTACACCAGCCTGGTTTCCAAGCCACTCTTCAGACGCCACTTGCAGGAAGTTGTCAGGCTTCTCCTTCAAAAGGAAGCTGAACAAGTCCCGCTTTTGCACATGAGATGGCCTGGACAGTCTCTTTCTTGTCATTGAAGTCTGGTATTTGAAGAAGCGGATGAATTGGCCGATGGAACTCCAAGGCACAACGAGCGGTAGCGTGAGCCATAGTATTGGAAGACGAGGTGCAATTTGCACAATACTCATGAAGTAGATAGCACCATGAATTGTGCTAATCCATGGATGTGTTGTGCCTTGAGAATGATAGTTAGCATTTGGTCTGGTATTCAAGCAAAGTTGCTGGTAGTTGGGAGGCAATTACCTGTTCCGAGTGCGCCAAATGCTTCTCCTAAGGCTAGTTCTCCGATTGTGTCAAAGACGAATGACTGCAGGAGCTGTCTATCATCAGAAACTGACAACTATTATCAATGGAGTAGTTCATGCCTTGTTGAGTGAAAGCCCCTGTTTTTCCGCGGCAATCTGATTGTCAATCTGGGTGATCAACATGTCCAGATTTGTCTTCAAGATCGGCTCTTGAGCCTGAAGCTCCTTGGCACTGAAGCCATAGGACAACAGCTTCTTAGTCTCTTTGTGCTTAATTGGGTCTCTCTCCATGACTATGGTGCTGTATCCGCTTGGACCTGCGTAGAATGATGATTTGAGAAAATTCTGGCCCGTGTTGGAGGGGTTGCCGTAAATGTCTACACGAAAGTATGGTCAGATTGGGGAAGGCTGTGGTATGACTTTTCATACCTTGCAAGCTTTGGGCAGTATTGAAGCTGAGTTCATTAGGGGCCAGGCGTACAACATCACCTTCCCCAGAATATCAGATAAATTTCTGCGGATGGCTGATGTTGCCTTTGAATCGGCGCGTTTACTAACCATATTTCTGATGAAGCTTGTGTATGTACTCATGATAGTGGCCAGTAAGCCTACAAAGTTAGACGATAATCCACAAACAACCGAGAATGAGGAGGTACACGGCTCACCAGTGGTAGACATAGGACAACTCAGAGACTGCCGCAAGCTTGGGGCCTGGGAATCGAGCCAAGGGGTGAAAGTAAAGGAGGCATACTGAACGGCAGATACCATATATGGAGAGCTATTGTGAAATCATTCAGTCAGCCCCGATTTTCTTCATGATAAAGCAAGGTGTGCATTTGAAGCACGAAAGATTTCGAGATCAGACTGACCGTGAAAATGGCAAGCTTCACCACCTCCCCTGAGTCCCATAACTCTGTAAAAACACCCATCGTTCCGTGAATAGACTATGCGATCAGACTGAAGAGCGCTGCGGCAGTACGGTGATGAATTTGAGTGGAAGGCACCAAATGCAGCGATGTCGGCCAACTGTGTGCGGATCGAAAAGGAAGCTTCCATGCAAGGAGTGGGTGTTGGGTGTATGTGTCAACCAGCCTGAAAAGCGGGCTACTTGCCATGCGCACACCCAAAAGTCGGGACGAACTATTCCACCAATTCTCGCGATAACACGTCGGAAATTTTGGCTAGGCGAGCTATCATTGTCGGTTAGTTCGGAGGTTTGGGTGACGGGGACCATAGGCCGAGTCGGGTGAATAACGAGGAAGCGGGCCTAGGGTATTCTTCCAGTAAACACGACCGGAGCCGGAGGGAGCCGGAGGCACAATTGACTTCGATCCAAAGTGGTGACTCCGAATCAGTGACAGAATAGAGTTAGACTATCTAGATAGCCTATCGTATAGCTTCAACTAACACATTCTGGAAGCCTTTTGTCATTGGCAACAGCATTGCTTTGACTTGCCTGCTGCATCATCTGGTTTTCAGCCTTCGTAGCAACATCAACCATTATCTTAGTTTGAAGTATCGACTTCACCAATCAGACGAACAGCCATGAGGCAAGTTATTGAGCCTTCTGCGTCCAAGGCTAAGAGCAAATTGCAAGAGCCCATCGCAATCGTGGGTTCTGCTTGCCGCTTCCCCGGGGGTGCAAGCAACCCATCTAAGCTATGGGACCTGTTGCGACAACCGCGAGATGTCCTTCGCAAGATACCCGAAGATCGCTTCAGCCCTGAAGCCTTTTACCACCCCGACGGGACCCATCATGGAACCAGCAATGTTACCGAGTCTTATCTTCTTGAAGAAGATCCTCGTGTCTTTGACGCGGGCTTCTTTAGTATCAAACCAGTCGAAGCACATGCGACTGACCCGCAGCATCGCATTCTGCTAGAAACCGTCTATGAGGCCCTTGAGTCGGCCGGACTTCCAATGGAGGGAGTAGCTGGGTCCCAGACTGCGGTTTACGTTGGTCAAATGTGGTGCGACTACAACGATCATCTTCAACGGGACATGGACAGTCTGCCGACATATGCGGGTGTTGGGACTGCCCGAAGTATCTTGTCAAGCCGCATATCACATTTCTTTGACTGGCATGGTCCTTCGGCAACGATTGACACAGCCTGTTCGTCCAGTCTAGTTGCCGTCTATAATGCGGTGATGACACTTCGAAACGGAGACTCCCCGATGGCAGTTGTTGCCGGTGCCAATATTATTCTGACCCCCGAACCGTACATCGGCGAAAGCAAATTGAAGATGCTTTCCCACGACAGCCGATCGCGCATGTGGGACGAGGATGCTAAGGGATACGCCCGCGGTGACGGTGTTGCGGCGCTCATTCTGAAGCCCCTATCTGCCGCCGTCGCCGATGGCGACCATATTGAAAGCGTGATCAGAGAATGTCTAGTCAATCAAGACGGACGAACCGCTGAGGGGATTACTGTTCCAAGCTCAGAAGCACAGGCTGAGTTGATTCAGCGAACCTACTCGAAAGCAGGCCTGGATGCTCTCAGTCCTTTGGATCGCTGTCAATACTTTGAGGCACACGGTACAGGCACCGGTGCTGGAGACCCTAGAGTAAGTCAGTCATGTCGGAATTCACCAAGTGTAAATCGCTAACTAGGCCGACAGGAAGCCAGAGCTATTGCCACTGCGTTCTTCGGTAAGAGTCACCGCAGCGACAACACCGCAGACAAGTTATACGTCGGCTCCATCAAGACTGTTATCGGGCACACCGAAGGCACAGCAGGCATAGCCGGCATCATGAAAGCTTCGCTTGCTGTGCAACACGGTGAAATTCCGCCAAATCCTCTTTTCAACAAACTCAGCCCCGCAGTCGCCCCGTTCTACAATAATCTCGAGATCCCCGTTACGCCTCAAAGATGGCCATCTCTTCCACCGGGTGTCCCTCGTCGAGCAAGTATCAACAGCTTTGGCTTTGGAGGCACTAACGCCCATGTCATCCTTGAGAGTTTCGACCAGAGCTTGCAACACCCATTGGAGTTGAAGGAGAACAAAAACTCTCGGCATCATCTGCTCTCGCCTTTCGTATTTTCCGCCTCGTCGGAGAAGTCAATGAAGAATCTGATTCAGCATTACGTTTCATATCTCGAAGAGAATCCGACGACAAACCTTTCAGACCTATCGTATACCCTGTCCCGTCGATCTGCCTTGTCTTGCAGAATCTCATTTCCTGCACAGTCAGTCGAGGACTTGCTGGACAGATTGAATGAGTGGCTCAAAAAGACGAGGTCAAGTCCTGATGTATCTCACAGTACTCGCTTCTCGGGCAGCCCAGGCCAAGCTCATGTATTGGGAGTTTTCACAGGCCAAGGCGCGCAATGGGCTACCATGGGAAAACAGTTGATCAAAAATTTCCCGCAGGTTCGGTTTATCCTCACTGATATGGACCGCTCTTTGGGTGCCTTACCGCATGATCATCGCCCGCAGTGGTCGATTGTGGACGAGCTTCTGGCTGGTGCCACACGCTCAAGAGTTCATCTGGCCGCCTTCTCTCAGCCCCTATGCACTGCTGTGCAAGTCGTATTGGTCGACCTTTTACGAGCGTCGGGCGTTGACTTCAGTGCTGTCGTCGGCCACTCTTCAGGAGAAATAGCCGCGGCTTATGCTGCCGGCTTCATCACCGCCAGCAGTGCCATCAGAATCGCCTACTACCGCGGAAGGGCCACTACACTCGCCGGCCAGAATAAGTCTCAAAGGGGTGCGATGATGGCCATTGGCACATCTCTGGAGGACGCGGAAGAGCTCTGCGTCGTTGACACTCTAGAAGGACGCATTTCGATTGCAGCAGTCAACTCCCCTTCAAGCATTACACTCTCCGGAGATGCCGATGCAATCGAGGAGGCCCGTCTCATCCTTGAAGACGAGGGCAAGTTTGCAAGAATCCTCAAGGTCGACAAGGCGTATCATTCAGAGCACATGCTTCCTTGTGTGGACTCCTACCTTCGCGCGATGACGGAATGTGACGTGAGCCCTCGGCGGAACACGGATCAGACTTGCGCTTGGTTTTCCAGTGTTCATGCTGGTACCCGAATGCAACCATCAGATCCGGACCTGACTGGGAAATACTGGTGCGACAACATGGCTAAGCCAGTCCTTTTTTCGAACGCTGCAACGACTGCGTGGGAGCAACACGGCCCCTTCGACGCAGTTGTCGAAGTCGGTGCTCACCCGGCCCTCAAGGGCCCCTTCTTGCAAACCCTGCAAGAGCTGAACCCGAAGGCATCCAGCCTGCCCTACACAGGCCTGCTGTCAAGGAACCAAGATGATGTTTCATCATTTACTCAAGGCGTTGGGGCTCTATGGCAAAATCTTGGCCATGGATCTCTGGACTTTGCTGCTCTTGATCGACGGATTGCGCCGAACAAAGCGTCCCCTCGACTTTTGAAGACCCTTCCTTCCTATACGTGGGACCACGACCGCGTCTACTGGCATGAGTCTCGACTGAGCAAAGCGTATCGAACGCGAAAGTCTCGTCCTCATGCTCTACTTGGAACGCTTACATCTGATGGGCTGGAGACGGAGATGCGATGGCGCAATCTTTTGAGAGTCTCCGAGCTACCGTGGGTCAAAGGCCACACTCTTCAGGGCCAAGTTGTCTTCCCAGCTGCTGGTTACATTGTCACCGCCATGGAGGCTGTGATGGCTGCAGCAGGTGATCGCAGCCCTCGTCTCGTTGCCGTCAACAATGTTATTATCAGTAGAGCCCTGACTCTTGAGGACGACGTCGACGTAGAGACTTTGGTGTCCCTTTCGAAAATTCGTCACGAGGATCCTGATGTCATGAGCGCCGAGTTTCAGTATCACGCATTGCTTCGCCGAGACGCTCCCAATTTGACATTGCTTGCGACAGCTTCAGTCGAGCTAACGCTGGAACCTGCTAAGGACTCTGACCCAGGTCCCATGGAGCGTCTTCCCTTGCGATCTGGTGGAGATCAACCGAACCTACTCGAAGTCGTTACTGATGACTTTTACGACTTCCTGGAGGAAGTTGGTTATGGCTATACTGGTCCGTTCCGCGCTCTCAAGTCGATGCAGCGCAAGCTTGATTACGGAACAGGGAGACTACAAATTCCCAATGAGGACTGGAATGGGTCGCCAGTACTGATACATCCGGCCTTCCTTGATGCATCATTCCAGGCGATCTTCCTCGCCATGGGTTGGCCTCGAGATGCCGGGCTTGTTGAGGTCTTCGTTCCAACTGAGTTCCAGAGCATCAAAGTGGATGTGGCCAACTGGAAGGCCATGATGTCTCGGCCAGATTTAGCAGACGAGATGGTCTTCGATTCAAGATTGCGACAACTGCCGGAGTCAATCACAGGAGACGTGGAGGTCTTCTCGCCCCCGCGCAATCCTGACAGTGCTGATGATGTTGCCACGTTGATTCAAGTGGAAAACATCAAAGTCGTGCCATTTTCTCCCGACAGCGCCGCCTCCAACCGACAACTCTACTCCAAGACCGTGTACTACCCCATCACGGTTGACGGTATTGAAGCATCCGGAGGTCGGCTCCCCACTGACCAGGAGCTCGACATGGCTTGGGATCTTGAGCGTGTCGGTATCTACTTTTTGCGTGCCATCGAGGAAGAGTTTGCAGATCCCGAGTCGAGGAGCAACATCGCCGTGCATCACCAGTATTTCTTCGACTTTAGCCATGACATTCTTTCCCGCATTTCCCAAGGTAGCATGCCATATGCCAAGAAGGACTGGTTGAATGATACCTGGAGCGATGTTGCTCCCATCTTTCACAGATATCCCGACAGTCTGGACCTCCAACTAATGCAAAAGGTCGGAACCAACATGGCTGCGTCGGTTCGAGGCGAAGCCAATATGGTGGAGATTCTTTTCAAGGATGACTTCATGGACAGATTCTACGCTGGAGCATTAGGTCTCGACCTCACCATGGACTGGCTCGGGCGCATCGCCTTGCAACTCTCCCGAAGATATCCCCACATGAAGATGCTGGAGCTTGGCGCTGGCACTGGTGGCGCTACCAAGAGTATCTTCAAACACATTGGCAGCCAGTTCTCTTCATACACCTTCACCGATATTTCAGCTGGGTTCTTCTCAACAGCCATGAACGTCTTCAAGTCTCCCAAGGTGATCTTCAAGATCCTGGATGCCGAGCGGGATGTCGTTGAGCAGGGGTTCCAGGAGGGTTCCTACGATCTGGTCATTGCCTCAAACGTCTTGCACGCCACCGCTAAGCTCGACGACACGCTTCGCAATGCGAGACGACTTCTCAAGCCAGGAGGCTATCTCCTGATTGCCGAAGTGACTTGCGCTGATGTGGTCCGAGTACGATTCCCATTTTCGGCCCTTCCAGGCTGGTTCAGGGGACATGACGATGGTCGACCGCTGACGGCGACAATCGACACTACGGAGTGGCATCAACGACTGTCTCGCACGGGGTTTTCCGGCGTCGACGCAGTTACACCGGAGTTCGAACCACTGGCCTGGCCGTCACTCATCATTCTGTCTCAGGCCGTGGATGACAGGATCAATCTTCTTCGAGAGCCTCTTTACCACCCGCCATTGGAGGTACTTACCTCCGATGCGAGCAGTGACGAGGAGTCCCAAAAGCTTGTTCTTGTCGGAGGCCAAACAATGCAGTCTTGTAGCCTGATAGGACAACTAAGCCGCATCCTGGCTCCGTGGTTTGCTGGCACCAGCATTATTCGCGTCCGCTCACTCCGGGACCTCAGCAATCTCGAGTCTCTCGGGCAAAATTGTTGTGTCATTAATCTGGCCGACCTAGACACTCCAGTCATGAGTGATCTCTCGGATGAGTCCTTCGCAGGACTCAAGAAGCTGGTGGAACGACCCCAGTGCCTTCTGTGGATCACAAGCGGGTGCCAAGAACAGTCACCTGAGATGAATATGAGTATCGGCCTAGGTCGTGTGCTTACCCATGAGATGCCTGGTCTTCGGCTCCAATTTCTAGATTTGGATTCTCCCTACTCATCTCAAGCACCTCGAGTTATCGCCAAAACCTTTTTACGCTGGAAGACTCTTGCAGAGATTGAGCAAGATGACGATTCATCGCAAGCGCTCTTGTGGGCTCGTGAGCACGAGCTTGTGCTGGAGAACGACATGCTCAAGGTGCCTCGCATCGCCTACGACGCCACTATGAATCTGAGATATACTGCTTCCCGGAAATTGGTTACGGAATCTACGAACTCCCAAATTACTCCGGTACATCTGCGCTGTTCCGGCACTTTGTGGAAGTTTCACAAACTTGCCACGGTTGGCCCCTCGGTAGAAGCTGATAACTGGCTGAAAGTGACTGCATCATCAGCCACACCCTCCTATGGTGGGCTTTACACTGTCCTGGCTGGTGATACCGGTGGCAATGCTCCGGCTGTAGCATTATCAACCGTCAATGGCTCTCTGCTTTCGCCTCAAGATCTCGCAGCTAATCTTTCTGTTGACGTTGATGTGGAGAACCCGAACGAATTTCTCTCAGCACTGGTTTGCGAACTTCAAGCAGCCAGCATCTTGGATGCTGTTCCCCATAAGTCCTCGGTCATTCTCTATGAGGCAGATGAGGCGCTTGCTGCTTCCGTTCTCTCGAAGGCTTCAGGGAAGGAACTTAGAGTTGCTTTTGCCTCAACCTCCGTCAGTCCAGGCAATCTGAAAAAGACAGAAAACACCTCATGGGTCAGGATCGAGCCACACTCTTCGCTCCGAATGATTCGTTCTCAGCTGCCACCAGAGATGGATATTATCGTGAACTGCGTTGAAGCTCGCAACACTACGCTGCCTGCGACCCTTCTCAGCGCTCTTCCCCAGCGATGCTCGAAGCTGGCCCTGCTCGATCTTGTTCATCAGAGACCTACACATTCCTTCAACCCCCTCGACATCCTTACGACTGCCCTCAAACGCGTGTCTGGCAGTGCCATGAAGAGAGCTTCTACCAAAGCAAAGTCTCTACAGAACCTTGACCTTTCCGAAGATCTGGACATCGGGCTCTCAGTTGTCATTGATTGGAGCTCGGACAGCGGTTCAGTTGTACCAGCAGTCGTACCGCCTGTGAGCAACTACCTCTCTTTCAAGCCCGACCGCACTTATGTGCTCTTTGGACTGACAAGCGATCTCGGTCAATCACTCTGCGATTGGATGATTAATCATGGGGCACGTCATCTTGTAATGACCAGCCGTAGCCCTAATGTTGGCTTAAACTGGTTACGTGCTAAAGAGCAGGCTGGAGTCGAGATCAGGATCTTTGCCAAGTAAGTCCCAACGTCTGCTTTCAACCCGACACATCCCGTGTCAATTTTGAACGCCTCTCGCTAACCAAACATTGCAGCGATATCACCGATGAAGCCGCTCTGCGTGGAGTAGTCGAAGACATCCGGACTAGTATGCCCCCAATTGCTGGCATCGCCAACGGAGCTATGGTACTTCGCGACAAGCTGTTCATGGACATGCCGCTCGATATGATGACGCAGACCCTACACACCAAGGTCAAAGGTAGCATCTACTTGGACTCAATCTTTGGCGAAAAGTCCGAGTTCAACTTGGACTTTTTTGTCTTCTTTTCCTCAATAGCTGCCGTCACTGGAAATCGAGCGCAGTCAAACTACAGTGCCGCCAACATGTTCATGACCGCCCTGGCCAACAACAGGCGGGCGCGGGGTCTCCCAGCGTCTGTCATGCACATCGGCGCAATCATGGGCGTAGGATACATGGCTCGCAACCTCACACGCGCTATTCTCGACAATCTCTGGAGCGCCGGTGCCACTTGGATCTCAGAGAAGGACTTCCACAATTGTTTTGCCGAGGCTGTGCTGGCAAGCAAACCAGATAACGGTGTGAATGGCGACTCTGAGTTCATCGTTGGCTTGCGTCAGCTTGTACACGGAAAGGACAGTCCGGATAAGGTCCTAGTGATGGAAGATCCTCGTTTCAGTCACCTAGTCACCAAGGAGATCTCTTCAGAAGACGACTCATCCCAGGATGCGGGGGCGAGGAAGTCTACTTCAGTCAAACACCTGCTCAAGAGCGCCAAGACACCAAAGTCTGTGGAAAGAATCGTTCGTCGTAAGTCGATATCTCTCTTTCTTTTGATATGAGTATACTTACACATTTTTCAAGAGGGGTTTGTCGCGAAGCTGGTCGCCACTCTGCAGTTGGACAACCAAATTCCGGAGGCCGAGATTCTCGGCTCGAGAGCCGATGAGCTTGGCGTTGACTCTCTAGTCTCCGTCGACTTCCGCATCTGGTTTTCTAGCGAGATGTCAGTGGAGATGCCCGTTCTCAAGCTTTTGGGCGGCTCTACGGTTCAAGAGTTGATCACGTTTTCGTTGGAGAAGCTCCCTGCTACCCTAACACCAAGCCTCGGAGATGGCAATGGAGATGAGCCCGAAGAAGAGGAAATATCCCAGCCGACCCGCGATGTTTCTGGGCCCTCCAAGCCTATGCAGGTCATGGAGACTCATGGAGCCGCGGAACGACTCCCCAAGCAGCAAGCTGGGCCAGTCCCACTTCTCGAAATGCCCAAGGTGCCAGAGGACATTGAGACAAGCAAGCCATTTATGCCAACCGGTAGCTCCTCGAGATCTTCGCCGTCTTTATTAGATGACGCATTCAGCGATAGTGAAGAAGACGGCGTAATATCTCTCTCAAGCTCGGCAGGGTCAGCATCCCCTGAGCTTGTCACCCCCAGCAAATTGCAATTCAGCCAGGTGGATCGTGAGATTCCCATGTCCGCCGGCCAATCTCGATTCTGGTTCCTCAAGCATTTCGTCACCGACAAGTCAGCTTTCAACATCACGTTCTGGGCTCAGCTGAAAGGGAACATCAGAGTCGACGCACTTTCAAAGGCTGTTGACACGGTGGCCCAGGCCCATGAGGCCCTCCGCACCTCGTTCACCACCGGTCGAGATGGAACCCCTACTCAGTGCATCAGGGCAAAGGCGCTGCTGAAGCTCGAGCACCGATTTGTTCGCGATGAGGGCGATGCAAGACTTTTGTTCGATGAGCTCAAATCCCATGAGTATGACATCGAGGCAGGAGATATGATGCGTTTCCATCTCCTGACACTTTCGGAACAAGCCCACTTCCTTGTCATCGGGTATCATCATATCAATATGGACGGCATCAGTCTCGAGGTCTTGCTTGGCGACATTGAGAAGGTTTACTTCGGGCATCCGCTATCGCCGCCAATTCAGTACTCCGAGTACTGCTGCAAGCAAAGCCAAGACCTTCACTCGAACGCTTTCGCCGATGAGAAGAGATTTTGGGCAAAAGAGCTGACCAATCCTGCACCGACTGTTCTTCCTCTGCTTCCATTCGCCAAGTCGACACAGAGGAAGCAACTTGACAAGTACTCCCATAACCAAGCTCAAGGTCAGATCGATATTGCTGTGACTATGGCCATCAAGGCCGCTTGCCGTCGTACGAAGACTCGCATGTTCCACTTCCTACTGGCCACCTATGCTGTTCTGCTGCATCGTCTTCTGGAAGTTCAAGACTTCTGCATCGGCATGGCTGATGCTGGTCGAGAGATGGGCACATTTGCTCAGAGCATCGGCATGTATCTGAACTTGCTTCCTTTGCGATTCGCTACGAGCGGCGGCCAGCGATTCAAGGAGGTGTTGGAGAGCTCCAGGCGCAAGGCGCAAGCAGCGGTGGCTCACGGGCGACTACCTTTCGACATGATTCTCCAGGAAGCAGGCGTCGAGCGCTCTGATACCTACAACCCATTGTTCCAAGCCTTCCTCAATTACCGACCTGGTGTTAGTCAAAATCGCACCTTCTGCGGATGCCAAGGTCAAGGTGAGGACTGGGTCAGTGGAACAACATCCTACGACATCATGCTGGACGTCATTGAGAACCCAGACAGTGCTACCCTGCTTCGGTTCGACGTCCAAGGTTCACTCTACACAAAGGAAGATGCCCAGACGTTGATGGACACCTTCGTGGCCCTCCTGGAAAGCTTTGCCAACAATACGGACGTTCTTATTGACGAGCCACCCTTGTTCGACCAGGGGGAGGCTCAGAGAGCACTAACACTTGGAAGGGGCCCTGAGCATATGTCAGTGTGGCCAGAGACTGTCCTCCATCGCATCGATAGGATTGCCCGGCAGCAGCCTAACTCGCTCGCCATCACCAACGGTTTCGCGTCCTCACTCACTTATTGTGGACTGAAAAGACGGGTACAGGCCATCGCCCAAGCTCTCCATCAGAGTGTCGGAGGTCGGCGCGAGGGACTCATTGGCGTATTCTGCGAGCCTTCCGTTGATGCTGTCTGCGCACTGCTCGGTGCCATGTGGGCCGGATTTGCATACGTTCCTCTTGATCCTACCCTGCCCGCCGAACGCCTTGCTGTTTTGGTCAAGACATCCCAGCCGCTTCTCATCCTCACCCACGATGAGACCATCCATCGTATTGCAGATCTGGGACCAACAACTGAATACATCGCTCACCTCAACGTCTCTCATCAGCAACCCGCCAGCTTGAGTTCCATTCCCATTTCTGCCAAGCCTCAAGAACCCATGGCTGTGCATTTCACAAGTGGGACCACGGGTACTCCCAAGGGCGTAGTCCTCTGTCACGGTACGGTCGTGAATGTCGTCGAGGCATGCGCCGACATCTATCGGACAGCGTCCAACGTGGTTCTCCAACAGACAGCGCTCAACTTCGACATGGCCCTCTGGCAGATCCTGGTTACCCTCTGCTCAGGTGGCAAGCTTGTCATTGTGCCACAAGAGAAGAGACTCGACATGACGGCGATAGCTCGCCTCATCCGCCAGGAAGAAGTCACTCTCACAATTGCCACGCCATCTGAATACTCCGCTTGGCTCATGTATGGATCGGAGGATCTTCAGCATAACAGGCACTGGCAGATTGCCGTCATTGGCGGGGAGCAGTATTCATCCTCGGTGGATAGCGTATTGAGGAATCTGCAGCTTCCTCGCTTACGGCTGATGAACTTCTACGGGCCTTCTGAAGTCAGCTTTGTCTCCCACTATATGGAGGTCTTCCCGGAGATGGCTTCCACTGACGAACCAGTACCTGTTGGCTTCCCCCTCCACAACTATGCCGCATACATCCTGGATGCCGCACAACGTCCTGTTGCCCTCGGAATGACCGGAGAGGTCTATATCGCTGGCGCCGGTGTTTGCAATGGTTATCTCGACAATCTGAGCTTGACTGAGCAGAAGTTTGTCGACGATCCTTTCGTGCGTTCAGATCTCGCAAGGTCTCAGGGCTGGACTCGTATGTACAAGACTGGCGACAAGGGAAAGATCAACGAGGATGGCACGCTGTCCATCTTGGGGCGTATCGAAGGCGACGCACAACTCAAAATCAGAGGCGTCAGAATGGAACTCGAAGAAATTGAAAGAGCCATCTTGAGCAACTCGGACGGTCTTCTCGATCAAGTCGTCGTCTCTCCCCGTGGGGAGGGCGAGAGCAAATACCTCGTTGCTCACGCACTGCTGAGCGCCCGAGGGCGTCACAACATCAACCGCAACGAGCAACTGAGGGACATTTTGCAAAACATTACAAACCTCCCGAGAGTCATGCGACCAGCTGCAATCGTTCCTGTCGCTGATTTACCCCTGACGATTCACCGAAAGGTAGATCGAAGAGCCGCAGCCGAATTGCCTGTGAACACGCAGCAGCTTCGGCAGGCTTCCCCCGTCAGCCAGCAGGAAAGGCCTCTCACCATTGAGCAGCATGAGATGTTGCGCCTTTGGACTCGAGTTCTAGGGCGCTGTCCGGCTGAACCTTCCGGTCCTGCTTCTGCCATTGACTTCTTCAACCTCGGCGGCACCTCTCTTCAGCTCGTCGGCGTGCAAGCCGCCATTCAGGCCCAGTTCGATGTTTCTGTCCCGGTGGTCGAACTGTTCAAGAAGAGCAGTCTAGAAGCGATGACAGCTCTTGTCGCCACTGAGATTGAATCAGTCAGTGATGAAGAGAGTGACGTTGATTGGGAATCTGAGACAGCCCTACCTGACCTTTCGCCGATCTCCGAGAATCTTCTCTCACATCCGACGGTATCCGTTCGTCAGCCACCCCGCGTGGTCGCTCTCACTGGCGCAACAGGCTTCGTCGGACAGGCTGTTTTGCGTTCTCTCTTGGCCACACCCTCTATTGAGAAGATTCACTGCCTCGCTGTGAGAGACTCAACCCGCCTTGGCGAGATGTGCAGCGATCGAAAGGTAGTTGTCCACCAGGGCGACCTCCGAGACGCGTCTCTCTCACTCGATGACAGCACGAAAGAAACTTTGGCGCGGACCGTCGATCTCATCATCCACAACGGCGCTGATGTGTCCTTCTTGAAACCTTACGCAGCTCTTCGGGCACCCAACGTCTCCAGCACGAAGTTCTTGGCAACAGAAATAGCGGCGCCTCGACGGATTCCGATTACATACATCTCCTCGGCCGTGGTGGGCCGTCTCGCACCAGAGTTGGACGCCTTCGCGCCGGTCCCAATGTCCCACCGTCCCCCTCCACCAGGATACCGCGACGCTTACGGAGCTTCAAAGTGGGCCAGCGAAGCCGTTCTTGAGAACGCAAATCGCGATCTCGGTATCCCGGTGACGATCCGCCGTCTCTCAAGCGTGACCGGCGCCGGCATCCCAGAGTCCGACATCATGGGCAACCTTGTTGCTTACTCTGAGAAGCTGGCGGCTGTGCCTATGACTCAGAAGTGGAAGGGTGTCCTGGACTTCGTGTCAGTTGACCGCGTTGCTCAAGCTGTTGTTGCGGATGCTATGCGCCGAAGTCGTGCGGACGAGGTTCTATATCGCCATGACTGCTCTGATGAAGTAGTGTCGCTGGATGCAGATGGTATCAGCGGTTTCATCAGCCAAAGACTGCACGGCAAGCCTGTCAAGATTTTGCCAAACACGGAATGGATTGGCAAAGCTAAGAGTGTCGGAATGAGCGATTTGGTATGCACATTTTTGGAGCAGGCCGAGAAGGAGTCGGGTATTATCACGTTTCAGAAATTGCTGAAGTAGAGGTCAAGATCTAGAATTCGGCATTTCCTTTCAGACGGCGTTAGGGTATTAAGATGCATCATGATAGAATTTAGGTATTTACTCAATGGATTGCCTTTCGTCACATCAACTTGATACCTTGAAAAGCGTCCATTTCTTGTGATGCGGTGATTGATCTCCCAAACCCTGCGGTCGCCACTTATCTCTGAGACAGTACCGGGGCCTCGTCCTCAAAGACTGCATACTACCTCTATTACCGCCTTCACATTCTGGCCAACTTGGCGAGAGAATGGCAGCCACGGTGAAGACTGCCAAATCAACAAGGTCAGTAGACCGATCTGTTTCACTTTCACTACAAAGGCCTCGTTCGAATGGAATCTAATTGGATCTCAATTTCGTCTGCTGCGCTATGGAGATGCTTGAAGCCTAGCCCATTTTCAACGTCTCAATTTTTCGATTGCGGCAACCCCTTAAAACTTCTCTTCATTATCCTGGCCCGACTCTGCCCCGGCTTCCTCCTCGTAGTCATCATGGTCATAAAACACCATGGCTCTAATCTCAATGCTAACCCTAGGGTCGAGCTTCGCTTCATCCAATCGCGGATCTTTGAATGCTGCATGAGGGCAACGCCTCACAACCCCTGGTCGCTTGGTTGTGTCGGCCTGAATGAAAAGCACCACGTCATCTGTTTGCTGATTGTCTTTGAAATACCAGCGGTGAGGCTTCTCGGGGTCTGATGCTGGGCACACTTCCAACAATTCAGAGGTCCTGTTGGGGTAGATGAATGGGACCTTGATATAGTCCTTATCCGGGATGGTGGTAGCATCTGACACAGCGAATGGGTCGCGGGTGATGGGCTTGCAAGGGCGCCACATCTATTTCAAGTTAGTGAGCACTCCGATTCATCAGTCGCTCCGGCTGGAAAGGGTCGCATACGTTGATGATTTGAAAACGGGGCTTGGCCAGAAGTTCAGGTGCATCATGGCCTAGCCACCGAATTGCAAGTGGTTCGGCAGCAGATGCAGACTGATCAACGTGAACGTTGTAGATAGGGCCCAGAGTTCCTTTCTGTCCCACTTGAGAAACACGGTTGGTGTGCATCAGGACTCGAATGAGTGAAGGTTTGGGTCTTCAGTTTGTTAGCAATGCCGGTCCAGTTTTCACCGCTTGGATATCGAGCGTCTCACAGATCTTCCTGTTGAGATAAAACTTCCTCCAAAAACTCGTGCATCTCATCGTAGTGGGCCTTTGTTGTCTCATCGAGCGGTTCCAAGGCCCCATCTCGGTTCTTCAACTCTGGAAGGACAGCCTCGAAACGAGTCTTATGCTTCACGTATTGAAAGCCATGATTCATGAGCTTGAACTTATCCTCGATGCCTGTGACGTCGGTGACTATCACAGGTGAATCAACCTTGGGCGCGAATTTGGGAGGCTCAGGGCTAGTTCATCGTGTTAGATATTGACAATGCATCTGTGGCGTATGGCGCACGTACCCCCCAATGATTGTTGGCTCTAGAGGTATGCTGGGATCACCTCCGTAATATTTCATAGTAGTATGGATTTCTTTGGCCTTCCTCTCTGCCTGGGGCGTCGAGTATGTCGGCTCTTTGGGGTCTGCATGGTTGGCAACCATTGTGATGTGGACTCGAACTGAATTGAGCAACGGTGCTGGTAAAGTCTTGGATGAGTACCTTAGAGCACGCCTGAGATTGTCGCGATATTGAGCATTCACCTCGTTGGCAATGTTTTACGGGTATCAGCAAATGCTTCAACTTCTCGTCGGAGTTCAGCTTGCTTCAATTCAACTGCATAATGCTACGAATCGCTACTTCGGTGGTTTTGGACGGCAGCCCACAGAGGCCGACGAAGTAGGATCGTATGATCGTCCAATTTGTGCGAACTAATAGACACTGCCAACTAAGATGCAGATGATACGGAATTTTTGCGGACTTCTTGGGGTTATTTCGTAAGGCCCGTTGATATGCCAAGTCGCATGGGTTGACACTTTCGGTCCGCTGTAATAAGGGCCTTTTCGTACTACCTCAGATTTGCGGATGGGTTGCCGGGACTTTTGTGCATTCGGAAATTATCGGTCACAAGGTTTGATATAGAGCTGGAAATTTTGATAATGGATTTTGAATGACTTCGGACAGACTCATCCTCTGCTTTCATAACCTCCGAAGGCGTCGGCATTAGCTCCCCGACAGATTGACATTCGGCCGAGTCATTATGGAGACTCTGATGTCTGCATCATCGGACATTGTCCTTTCATCCATTAACCGACTTTGCATTTGGTTACTCTCATGGTCATTGCAAATTGTATGGCACGGGTTTGCAATGCGATTCGGTTTCGGGGCATGCGTCTCCCAAAATGTTCGTCATTCGCCAATGCAAGCAATCACCGGCTTGTTGAGAGACTGTTCAAGTCCTTAGTAAACAGATATAAGTATTGTAAAATAGCGAGGCCTTGCACATCGACGCACTGCACTCACAGCATAGCGTAAGGAGTAGGCTTCAACATTGAAAACTATCGAATCAGTACATCACCATGGCACCTGCTAGCATCGAAGTAGACATCCCTGTCAATGTCTCAGCAACCAAGGCAGCCTTTTCGACGAAGCCCCTGAAGCAGTCGGGAGCGCTAGATGCTTTTGAGTCTTTTGATCCGACACCCATTACTGGTCGCGAATTCCCTACAGCCAACATTGTGGACTGGCTCAAGGCCCCAAATTCAGACGAGCTGATCCGTGATCTCGCCATCACTGGTAAGTGACGACACGGCCCCACCACCTAACTCCTTGTTTGTGCTGGTGCTGATATGGCGAACAGTTTCTCAACGTGGTGTCGTCTTCTTCCGCAAACAGGACGGCCTCACTCCTGAGCTCCAAAAAGAGCTCCTCACACGGCTTGGAGAGCTTACTTGCCGTCCTGCGGAGTCTGGGCTTCACATCCACCCGGTATTCAACGCAGAACGAGACGATCAGGGAGACGACCATGTCGTCAGTTATATCCACCAAAAACAGACGAAGCCTTCATTCGTGAGAAATAAGGACCTATCACCCGATGCACTCTGCCCCAAAAAGCAGAACACTTCGGAATGGCACAGCGACTGCTGTTTTGAGCCAGTCCCGGCTGACTACTCGTGCCTACGTCTCACTACGCTGCCTGCTACTGGCGGTGATACTCTATGGGCCAATGGCTATGAACTATACGACAAGATCAGGTAGGCAGCAACGTCATTAGTCACCAGACTCTTCCGCATGTTAACGTGTTGCAGTGAGCCTTACCAAAAGTTCCTGGAAACCCTTACTTGCACATTTGAGCCACCTGGTCTGAAGCAAATGTGTGATGCTATGGGAATCAAGCTTTATGCTAAAGAGCGTGGTAACCCCGAAAATGTCGGGGATGTTATTAAAGCCGTACACCCTGTTGTGAGGACTAATCCCGTCACGGGGTGGAAGAGCGTTTTCGCTATCGGCGGCATGGTCAAACACATTAACGGTGTGACGGCCGAAGAGAGCAAGATGCTCATCGATTGGTTCCATGAGTTGGTCTACAAGAACCATACTATGCAAGTGCGGTTCAAGTGGAAGGATGCGAACGACTTTGGTAAGCATTTTCTGCTCAAGAAACCAATGAGATGTATGATGCTAATTTTATTGCGAAAGCCATCTGGGATAACCGCAGTTTCTACCATTCAGCCACTTATGACTTTTGGGAAATGGGTGATCGGCATGGATGCAGAGGATCTGGAGTTGGCGAGAAGCCGTACCTTGACCCGAAGAGCAAGTCGAGAAGAGAAGATCTTGCAGACCTTGGCGGCTACTAGACTCAGCGAGTACTACTTCTTGGTACAGAAATAATAGTCATTGGAAGCAAATTGAGGCTCAGAATCTGGAAACCCCTGATTTTCGTTGCTCTTAGTGAGTTCGTGATCTGATCCCTATCTGCTCTGCTCAATTATCGCGCCAACGGCCAGCTTCCCTGCCAAGCTCTTCATCGGGCGACGGCAACACCTACACAATCAATAGAGGCACATTCTCAGTAATATTTCACGAAATTCCAATTAGCAAGGAACCTTGCCAGATACTGTTCTGCGTGTTTTATCAATAATTTTGCCCTGGAAAACAAATACCGCGAAATTATTACGCAATGACCATCTCGCTGGAGCGTTTGGCGGATGACGTCAGCCGCTGAGGTCCTTTTGCGACGCTGTATTTGAGTGGACTCATTCACCACTTTCCGATCACTCACCCAACAACCTACCAACCGCGACCCGCGATCTTGCGAAGATGTTCAAGAAGAAGCCCACGGTGAAGTCGCTCTCACCCCTGCGGTCCTCCGACCGTAGGAAGCTTGCAGATCAGGTCATCAAGGATTACGGCCTCGACTCCAAGCTCGTGGCGACCACGGACGAGCAAACACCAGAGCAAAAGGCGGAAGCGCTCGCCGTGCAGACCAATCTCCGAAAATCTCTGTTCCCCGACAACCTACAGTCTGCCCGCTTCACCACCACCTACGGCCCCGATCTGAAGCCGACCTCCGGCACCTACTACGTCGGCAGCCACGATGGCGAGGAGCCCCGCGTTCTATGGTTCCAGATGGAAGGCATCGTCTACCCCACGGTGTACACCCTCTGGGCCAATCCCGATATCGTCCCGCTTCTCCACACCCCGGGCATCGTCGTGAAAAAGCTTCAGGGAGGCGCTGATCTGATGACTCCCGGCTTGTTCGGCGGGCCCCCGTTCCCGGACAAGGCGAAGAAGGGTGCCGTCGTCGCCATCGCGAGCTTGGAGAACCCGTCGGTGCCCGTGGCTGTGGGAGCATGTGAGATCGACGTCAGCGCACTGCAGAACGTGCGGGGTGCGAAGGGCCATGCTGTCAAGAATTTGCACTGGGCCGGCGACGAGATGTGGGGGTTCAGCACCGACAACAAGCCGGGCAGGAAGGCTCCGGAGGAAATTGCGGGTTGGTTGAAGGTCCTGGAGGCGCGTGGACTGGTTGAGAGCTTGAGCGGGCTGTCCCTGGATGACCCGGATGAGGATGGAGGGGTTTCTCTAGAAGGCGACGCTGCCGCCGAAGACGCCGGCCCAGCAGCACCCGAAGACGATATCCCCGACTTCACACAGCCCGAGATTGATGAGGCGTTCCGCAAATCATTCCTTTTCGGCATCCACCAACACAAGTCTTCAAACTCACCGCCTAACTACGGCCTTGTCTTCCCACTATCCCAGTCTTATGTCATGTCGACCCTCATTCAGCCCTTTTTGCCCGCCCACACACCACAGCAAGCACAACAACTGCAAATCAAGAAGACATCATGGAAGAACATCAAGAAATTCATCAAGAGCCTCGACAAAGAGGGGCTACTGAAGAGCAAAGAGAAAGGCCAGGAGACGGTTGTTACGGAAGTCAAGTTCGAGAACCCTGTGATTGTCGATTTTAGACCGTATCGCCTACCCAAGAAGGAGACGGCTGGCGGCACATCACTTGGTCGGGGCGAGACTGCCACGAGCAAGGTCGATGTCGGTGACGATGCTGTGGGGCAGAAACTGAAGATTCTTTCGTACTTCAAACCCACATCCAAGCTGCAGCCCATCTTCGACTCGGTCTCAAAGCCGCTGTTCACTCAGTCAGAAGTACGCGATGCGGTGACTGCCTACATCGAAGGAGAGAACTTGGTGTCTGAGACGAACAAGCGCATCGTCAAGCTCAACCCGATACTCGCCAATGGCGTCTTCACTGGCTCTGGGGCAGCTGACAAAGACGCCCTCGCCAAGGGCACCGTGGCCCGAGATGCTCTCATCGACAGGGTATTGAGCGGCATGTCCACATCATACGCGATCGTCCGGAACGGGACAGACCCCAGCAGCATCAAGGCCAGAAGCGGGTCGCCGCCAAAGATTCACATCACTCTCGAGACAAGGAGCGGAAACAAGACTGTCACTAAAGTGTCCGGGCTGGAACCATACCACATCAGCCCGAAGCCACTGGCTGACGAGTTGAGAAAGGTTTGCGCTGGTTCTACCAGCGTTGAGCCGCTGGCTGGTGCGGCGAAGAAGACGGAGGCACAGGTCATGGAAATCATGGTACAGGGTCCGCAACAGGCTGCGGTCGTCAAGGCGCTGGAGAAGAGAGGTGTTGAGAAGAGGTGGATGGACCTTGTGGATAAGACAAAGGGGAAGAAGCGATAGAGCCTGGTTGACATACAAAGCTTGCAACCCAGTTAAATTCTATCAATCAATATGTTGACAAGAAAATCGATACAAGGTACAGTTTATAGCGACAGAACGCTCCATCGCAACAGGCCCCGAATGCAATGTTGGTTCAAATGCCAATTCCCGGTAGTATCGAGCAATTGACCAGCATTGCCGGAGCTTCTGGGTCTGATACACGTTGTCGAAATGGCACCATCCATGCCACTAGGGCATATTTATAAGTGCACGAAGATGTCCGTTTCCAAGCCAATTTCATTAAGTCCAAACTGGGGCATTTTTGACAGCACACACCACAGATGCATTTTGCTCTGAATTATTAAGCCATTCCTGATCATTTCAGATGTATTTCCCGCATTCTAGGCGTTATCTTCGCCGGAATGCGCGCTCCTGGCGGTTTTGAGTCTTTTGGCAACTTTACGAGCGATGAATGAAAGAACGCTCAAACAACCACATGCCCCCAGGTGGTATGCTATATCGTAGCCAACACCTACGTAAGTTGATAACGGCAGAATAGTAATCCATAGGAGGGACCAGACTATAACAGAAAGCCCGAATATGCGCTTTTGAAAGGGATTCTCTGCATCGGAAATTAGGTCGAAAAGCAATGCGAATAAGCAGTTGAAGGGTTGGAGCAGCGTTATGTTTGTAGAATATGGTAGCATAACAAGGAGTGTGTTGCCGAATCGACTTACGCCACGTCCAGTTGTTTCGAGTATTATCATGACCGTTAGGGGAACCACTTGCAGACAGGTTAGAACAGTAACCTGTTTCATCCAATCGTCCTGTCTGTAGTACGACCGTAGCTGGTTGTCTACATCTTCCGCAGTGACCCGGGCCAATGGGCAGTTTGCTCGCCGTGCTAACATCAAAAACATGGAAAACGGCCGCAATGCGTTATCCAGTGCTTGTGTTGGCGACGTCGTTGGGCTGTCTTGTGTAAGTTCTGCTGAGATTGTGACGCCTTCCCGAGACTGCAATTCTATATTGTGGGACATTGTTGATTGTGTAGCAAAAGGTCTCGTTCTGTCAGACTCCCTGGGGTTGGTCTCGGCCTGACGTGGTGGTGTCCCTTGAGTTTCGAAATGTGATCCGATAACAGCCGAGACACTCAAGCCTGAGGTTCCCGTTCGCACGGGTCTACTGACTATTATTGGCAATAACGTTGTCATTATCGGCCCAAGAGTAGGAACACAGGCAGTATTTGCCCGAATTCCCATGAGTTCTCATCGACTGTGACGGAGAGTCGGACGCCAATGATGCGCAAAGTGCCCCAGACCGTAGGAACTAATAGCCAGTAAACCTTACAGAAACACAACTGGTCAGTGTTAATATCTTGGTATAGCTTGGAGTGTCCATACTTCGTGAAGGAACACATACATCTGATAGCTCGGAGGATATGAGATCAACATAGACTCTGGCTGTCAAGTTCATCGCGACTCGGAGAAACAGGTTGGAAGTGCGAAATCGGGCTCTCCACCCTGTACAGGACTTTTGTAACAAGGACAAAATGCCCCTTGTGCCAAGTTGGTTGACCCTTGGCTTCACATTACTCCCAATAGTCATCGACCATGATTGAATAATCTTAGCCATCCGTGTGAAGAATGTAAATACGGTCAGCACGATTGACGTTACTGCGGACTGGAACGCCTCGGTTGAGCTCCAAGAGGCAGCATCGTACTCGCTAGCAGCTACACAGTCTGCAACCGTGTCGGCCGAGTCCTGAAAGCCTTCGTGTTCTTGTTCGCAGATTCTCCATTGAGTGGTTTTCAATGCCACTGACGGATGGAAGAAGCAACGCGCATTGAAGCTAGGCAGGCCTGGGTAACTGTCATCGTGCATCCAGTTCATCCATAGTGTAGGCCCAATCGCGACTAGAAGCAGTAACCATAAGATGAGCATGAGTCCTAATCGCCATTTTCGTTCATTTTGGTGTTGGTGGAGGTATCCTCGCAAAAGCGTAAGGCACGCTATGTGTGTCAAATTCGAAAACCATGCAAGGTAAACGACCATGTGCCAGTGATAAGCAGATATAGCGTCGAGTCCAAGATTGATGTATCCGCTGAAAAGAATACCCAGGCCCGTGAGGAGTTGCACATCGCATAAACTCAACGCAGACTGCAGGTTGCATGAGCTAAGCTAGAACGATCGATAGAGCGCCCCGGTACCCACCTTTCTCAGTGCGCCCTCCCATCTTGCCGGACTTTCAAACCAGGAGCGTTGGCGTAACCATTGGAATATCCTCATTCCAACGAAATGCTCATCAATAATATTTGCTTTCTGCTGGCTTGTGTCACATGAGACAGCTGCGATGTCGCCATTGTCCGGGAAAGGATTCGCATTGGGATCGAACGAAATAACGTAACGTACGAACGCGAGGAACAACACAAACCATGCGGTGCAGATGAATCCAATCAAGACCTTGAATTTCAAATTAAACATTTGATCACAGGAAGTGGAACGCCGGTCTGGCGGTAAACTTACCCCGATACCCCCTACGTCGGGATTCGGTTCCAGCTTCTCTGGCTTTGTGTAGCAGAGCCTTTCTAGGGCCTCTAGGTACCCCATCTCATCGGGTGAGTGTTTCTGAATGCAGTTGACAGATAATGCGATAGATCGCCCAGATAAGATATCTCTGGTCGGACAATAAGTAAAAAACGACGACGGTGCTTAGTAGGACTGTAGGATATGTAACAGGAACATAATTTTCATGCGGCAGGAGGGTGTAATGTACTCTGCAAACCCTCGGGTGTTGGGTAGCCTGGTCTAAAAGATCATCCTTAACTCTGAAAGGCCTGCTGGCAGTTTCTTGGCTGCAGCCGAAGGTGGTTTGGCATCAATCAGAGCTGAGGAAATCATGCACGATTACTTCAGGCTATCACAGTGGCTGCTGTACATGCAGCCAGTGACAACCAGTAGCCACCATCTATCAACGCCCATCGTGATGCCAAGAAAACACTGCATAACGTCCTTACGCGTGCGAGGCCATTTTTGTGTACAAGCTTATGCGAGCTTATGCTGCGGTGAGACCTCATACTCAGACATCCCGTGAGACAACACTCTCGCAGCCTTATATGCTCTTTCCGCAACTGTGAAATCAACGTCCTATTCCAATTTCTTTGCGTCACACTGAAAAGTAAGCGTCAGCTTCTAAGCGCAACACCTTGAAAGTACTAATCGAAATCTCCGTATGGACAGTAAAGCGGTGGAAATGTTCTGGGCACCAACCCACACTCGATGGGACATAGCACACCCCAAAGTGTGTCGACATCGCCACATTGGTTTATGCTTCACGGGCTAGGAACGTTCTGCAAAATTTCCTACTCCTCATATTTGCTCTCAGTATTACATGTGGTTTGTTGCTAGACATGGAGAAGGTATCAAATTTCTGCAACTATCGGAGATGGAGCTGTTGCGTAGCGGCGTCAACCTGTCCACAGAAACAAATTCTACCTCCATATTAGCAGTACCATTGATATTACAAGCAATCCAAAAAGCCAGAACGCCACATCAAAGGGCATCGAAAATACCGTGACGGATACGACATCGATTCCTAACAGAGCCCAGAGATACATGGGCATTCCCAGAACCTCCCGCCTGGACCCACGCCCCTTTTTCACTGCGAAGCCCAGAAATATTGCACAAAAGCAATTTAATGGCTGAATAATGACGACGTTTGCCAAGAAGAGTAGGATATTTTCTGAATCCAGATCGGGATCGGCCGTAAAGATTCCGATGATGCCTATCTTCACGCCATGAAACGCGAGAAAGAAGGCGACAGTGACGGGAATGACCTGGGCACAGGCAAGCACGATTACCTGTTCCATGCACTTCGACTTGGTATAGAAATCTCTGAGGAGGCTTCTGAGGTTCTTGGCATCGATCATGCCTGTTTCTAGGGACCCGCTGCAATGAGCGACGAGTAAGTCTCGCATCTGCGTGTCGATGTCCTCTGTATCCATGTGCCGCGCAGACAGTAGTCCACTTGACTGCTTTCCGCCAAAGTCTGTCGATTTAACGTGTATGTGGGACACTTGGTTGAGAGGTTGAATGTCGGTTTTCAGGTGCCGATTATCAGGATCTGAGACCTCGCTCATAGTCGATCTTGTATCGTGTAGGCGAGCACTGGTGGTCTCGGATAGATCCGTTGTCAGCCGTCTTTCAATATGATTTTGAATCTCCTCTGAGATATCTTCCCCAGATACCATGCTTCCTTTCTCAATTGTCTTCTTCATTGCCCCTAAGAAGGGCACGGCGAAAGCAACGACAGGCCCGATGAGGAGAAATACGGGAAGAATTTGACCAAAGCCCCACTTGTTCTCGTCGATGTCGACAGAGGCGCGAACTCGAAGCAGGCGCACCATACCCCAAATAGCTAACGTAAACAGCCAATATGTCTAAGAGAGTTTGTTAGCATTAGCAAGATTTCTACCATTCCGGCGGTCCTTACATCGACTAGTTCCGAGGAGAGGATGTTGAGATACGTATACAGCATCAATCCCCATGAGATTCGAAGAAGAATACCGATGTGCCTCATCCTCGTGATGATGCTCCTTGCTGGACGTTTGCTCTGGGTCTTCATCTATTTAGCTGTTCGTACTAAGTACCAGTTGATAGGTTTGTCCAAAATCGACATCCGAGTCCGGAAGGACCAAGACCTGTTCATCTTCACCAATCGGGTAAGAAAGGTAAAGATTGCCAGAATGACAGAGAGCATAGTTGTCTGGAACGAGAGATGAGATTCCATAGGAATGTCCGTAGGTCCCCAGGTGTCGGAAGCCACGCATTCGTCTACTGTGTAGGTGACATTCCCCCTCTCCTTGTGGAGTTCGACTGATGCTTGACACGCTCTCCACTCCATGGTGTTCAAGGCTATGGATGGATAATAAAAGCACCGCGCATTCGTTGTCGATACATCCCACGCCAGACGTTCTTCGGTTCCCATCCAGTCAAACCAAAAGGTTGGCCCGATCGCTACCAGGAGGCCCACCCATAAGACGAACATTAGGCTCAGGCGCCACCTTCGCTGGGTTGGGTGTCGGTGCAAATGTCCACGAAGAACAGTCATGCAAGCGACATGGGTGAGGTTTGAGAACCAGACGAGATAGACGATGATGTACCAGTGGTATGCCGAGATGGTATCGATGAACAAGTTGACGTAGCCGCTGAGCAGGATACCAAATCCTGTCAATAGCTGAATGTCGCACATTTCGAGCACGGCCTGTCACAAATTAGACCATTGTGGGCTTTTATCAACAATCTATCTACAAGGTGCATGGGGAAGGGGACTCCATGTAGTCTTGAAGGATCTCTCACCTTCTCTAATATCCCCTCCCACAACCGTGGATTGCGGAACCATCGTCGCCGCCGCAGCCATCGACATCCCCTGACGGCCACCACGTCCACGTGATTTGGCTTCCATGTGTGATCATCGAACTCGTTTGCTGACCGACCTTCGAAGGGGTTCTTGTAAGGATCAAAAGCCAATAAAAACCGGATGATCACCAACAGCACCACGAAATAAGCTGTTCCTACGAAGCCTACCAAGACCTTAGTTGGTCACACCCCGCGTCAGTTGTGATATCTCAGCTCTGTAGGCCAGTGACTTACCCCTATCCCGCCGATTTCCGGGTTGGCTTCAAGTTCGGCTGGTTTTTTGTAGCAGTCCTCGGCTGGGTCAAGGACTGACGGCATTGTACTCTGGACCACAAAGGTTGTCATGAAGCTCTGTCAGAACGACCGAACCTCAAAACTGGGACAATGAAGATGCATATATGCTTCACATTCTACGGCATTATACCATAAACGACTGAGACAATCTTGCGCCATGGCCGTTTCCGACAGTCTAGTTGCTAGCGTGACCAGCCCCGCGTGTGGTGGGCTTTGAGCCGATTAGCGGCTAAACTCTTAGTGGACATCAGTGGACATCCGGCAAGACACGCCGCACGACAATTCTTCATCGGCAGTTTGCACTGTCTGAAAACACCAAATGGGTTTTGTGGCTAGCTGTAATACCACTACAATCAAGTGTGCTAAACCAATGCCATCGCTGGGTTTGGAGGAGTGAGATTCTTAGCAGGATCCTGTTCAGTACATAACTCCAGCTGTATGAGTTCGGTACAATGCGATAGGTGCCTTTGGTGGCCGTCAGGGATTTTACGTTAAGACAGCGTGATAACCCCCATCCACCACAAGAGTTTCCCCAGTTGTGTAAGTTGACAAGTCAGAGGCAAAGTACAAGAAAGCACCCTGAAGTTCGTGCGTCTCTGCCTGCCGCCTAGCGATCTCATCAGTATTTGAAACTAGCAAGGAAGTAGAAGCAACTCACCCCATAGGAACCTTGTCCTTCCACAATTCCTTAACGTCCTGGGGCACGAAAGTGGTGATGTCCGTGATGATGTACCCCGGCGACACCGAGTTCGCTCTCGCAAACATCGCCCACTCTGCAGCAAGGCTCTTGCAAAGGTGAATGACGCCAGCCTTGGCTGCATTGTAACAGGCCTGGAACTGCGGGACATTCGCCAGCACACCACTAACAAAAGCCGTCGCAATGAAGCTTCCGCGATTGAAGTTGTCCAACGGTTTCCCAACAACATCCGTCCCTTCCAGCTTCTGGCGTCGCCAGTGCTTTGCGGCAGCTTTGGCGCAGTAGTACACACCATCGAGGTCCGTTTGAATGACGTCTTTGTATTGTTCGAGGGGGGCATCAATCATGGGGCCTTGGGTCCACGGGACACCGGAGTTGGCAACAAAGATGTCGAGACGACCGTTCAGATCTGCGACGGCTTGGTCGGTGGCCTTCTCCACAGCCTCCCACAACCTGACATCAACCTGGTATGCCTTGCCTAAGATACGAGGTCAGGTCAATGTTTCCGTTTTTGTGTAGGGCACCGAGTATCCGATTCCGCCACCTGCACCAGTGATAATAGCTGTCTTGTTGGCAAGGGAAAGTCTGGACAATACAGAGCCACCGTCCAACTTCCGTTCATCGTCGTGAATGAAGTCGCCTCCATTCATAGGATTGAGAGACCTCGACATGTTTTCCGCTTAGCTTTCAAAGATTGTGGCTGAAATTGACAGTGCAGCAAAGAGAGGCGTGGGAGAGATTCGTGCGTGCTACGGCATAAGGCAAAACGTCGAACTGACTACCTCATGTTGGGGTCCTAAGTAAGGAATTCAAATAGGTATAGGAACTTTCTGGATTTCGGCTGTATGTCCATTAACCCGAGGGTCCTTGTTGGGATAAAATGACAGCGGCGTTCCTCGAAACAGCATCGTCGGCTGTAGCTAGCAACTTGTGCCAAGACTCCTCCAACTTCCTCCTCCATAATCATAAGACTCAATGAAGAAATGATAACTCATGAAATTGTAACCGAAATTAGGGCTTCTTTCGGTGTAAAAGCTTTCCATTTCCGGTTCTTGGTGTACGCGTCCATTTCTGACTTCAATGTGGATGCTGTCCTGTCAGCTGGGCGCCGTCTCAAAGTTGCTCCATTAGGAAATGATCGTCTCTTACCTCGCAAGGTATCGCGCTCTCGCTTTTTCAATTAGTAGTATTGCAGAGTCAAAGGACCAAATCACTGCTGATTTGTTGTGACGTGTTATTGCTCACGTTATCCAGAGCATCAACTTAGACGAAAGCGCACGATTTAGCACAAACTTTCATCCAGAAACAACCGTTGGAGGTAATCCACACCAACGCCCAACAATGAACTCTGCCCTTTCCAGCTCCCATTGATGGGCTAGATCGTTTTCTACACTCATGAAGCCCGCCATCCAACAGCGGAGGTCAATCCCATTCACAAACCAAACCCATATCCTTGGCTCCCGACCAATGGCAACAGCTACCGGCATGGCGCGCTACAAGGGCAGGACTGTTACCTTGAACACTGGTCAGATCTTGCCTTCCATTGGTCTTGGGACATTTCAAGACCCTGAAGAGCAGGAAATGTCTGTATACACTGCTCTGAAGAACGGTTATCGCCACACCGACACAGCGCACAAGTAGGTTCATTTGCTTTGCTCAACTTTCTATGTTTCAGGGCGGAAACTGATCGTTCTTACCTCCCAGCTATGGCACCGAAGAGCAAGTTGGACGAGGGATTAGACGCAGTGGAGTGAGCCGCGACGAGATCTTCATAACAACCAAGCTCTGGTGCAACTCTCACCACCCGGATGACGTGGAGCCCGCCTTAGACGATTCTTTGAGGGACTTGGCCGTCGACTACGTTGATCTATACCTTATGCACTACCCCTGTGCCTTCAAGCGTGGTCCTGACTGTATGCCGATGGGGCCTAATGGGAAGATAATTCCTGACTCAACTGATTTCGTGGACACATGGAAAGCCATGGAGAAATTGCTTTTAACTGGCAAAGTCAAAGCCATTGGTGTATCCAACTTCAGTCAGCTAGAATTGGAGCGAATCTTGGAGGAGTGTAGCGTCGTAAGTAAACGGAAATCCGTCATCACGCCTGATTTACAGGCTATCATGGCGTTCAGTATCTTCACATTCTAACTCTTTATCTCACAGGTTCCGGCTATCCACCAAACCGAGCTTCATCCTTACCTACAGCAAAAAAGGTTCGTCGACTGGCAGGAAAGCAAGGGAATCAAGATCATGCAGTTCAGCCCCAGCGGCAATCTCAACACTTTCTATCGGGACGTTTCCTGGGCCAAGGATGTGGCACAGATGGCTCGTTTGATTGATCACCCGATTCTTCATGCAATTGCAAAGAAACACAGGAAGTCGCCGATTCAGATTGCGTTGGCATGGGGTGTAGTGAATGGTCGCTGTGTCATCCCGAAGAGCACAATCGAGTGGCAGATCAAGGAGAATCTAGAGGCAGACTCTATTCCCCTAGACGAAGAGGACTTGCAGCAGATTGGAAGAATGGATCAGCAAGCAAGGTTTAACGATCCTACTGAGTTGTTTGGGTACAAGCTTTATGTTGGGCTTGATGGTGCCGCGCCATAAGAGCGTTCTCAAAGGCTCAGGCGCCAGAACGTTAGGCAAATACATCACTTGGTGTTGAGAAGCCCAATTTACAAATTTACTTTTGACTCCTGTCCCCGTAGTTGGTTGTCACAGACCATTCTTCCTCCTGTTCTTACATTACGAAATGTACAAGATAAAATCATCCAGCCGCCCCGCCTTACTCAGCACTGTCATTTTGCTGACCCTCTTCGAATTCAACGATTGCCAGTCAGTACAGATCTTGCTCATCGTGTAGTAAAACTCGGCCTTGATCAAATCGCTCCAGCCAGTGCCGTTCTCTTCCACCGTGAAGTCGGTTGGGGTTTTGATCCCAGTGGATACCCGAGCGTCCTTGATGGCATCTATCGTGCCTTGGTTCGACACTTCCCTGATCTGAAGCGAGGTCAGGTCCGAGAGAGACATGCCGGCCCGAACCCAAATGAAGACCATGATGTCACGCAGCTTGAGTCTTGGTCGCGAGTCGTACCACGCATTATAGGCTTCTTCGATGATGATGCGCCCGCGGCTTTTGTCTATGAGAAACGTGTCGAGGCGCTGGCTGTTGCGGTGGACTTCCCACGTATCATCGTACTGTTCTACGGTGTAGCCGTAGTCGTCGAGCTCGTCACACCAGACGAGGGAGATCAAGCTCAAAAGGATGATGAGATGATGATATAGAGATTGCATGCTGGCGATCCGCATTATATGAATGGTATTTCAATATGGCTGGGGATAGTAAACAGCAAATTTTGTTCTTGTTTTTTTGGGGGGCAGGCGGACGTGAGGAAACAATGCTAGTACCGCAACCAGGCTCAAAAATTGGCAAGCAACAGCTTTTAAGATAGCTAGATCTTCGGCGGATCGACCGGAAGGCTGGTCGCAATTATTCTGCCGAAGGTGTCGTAAAAAAAGTCTTTAACCCGACAAACTATCGGTTTGATCGAATATAAAACTTCAATTTCAGTGGGGGTTTTCATCAACCGCAACTTTAAAGTTCCAGTGGGATTCGCAGCCCAGTCGTCGCGCTGCGCAATCCGGGACTTTGAAGGCTGAGATGCCTATGCAATAATCAGTACCCTGTCCATCTTATGGAGGACTCAATGAAGTGAGCTTTGTGGTGGACAGTGGTGCCCCAGTATCTTAAAGCCAGCTTAACTAACGGAGAATTTTGATTTAACCAAACTTTAAGGGCCACTGTACTTATTCATGCGACATCTCAGCGGAAATTACCGACGGTAGACGGCGGGATGGCGCGATCCTACGCAGGCAATTAATTTATTTCCAACCTTATTGTAGAGACGCCCTTCGCCTTCAATTGCCATTCTACTCGGAGTAGGTAACCCTTTAGCGGTAGTCTTGGCATAAGGAAATGAAGCCTTTGTTGGCTATGCCTTCCTCTGGACCCCAACTTCAGCAAATACTTATGATGTGCCCCCAACATTGAAATATTCTTTTTCTTTGACTGGCCCATCATGGTTTTCCACTGAAAAAGGACTTGAGTTAGCATCGTCGAGTCCACAAGCGATATGTCTTTACAACTCAGAATATTCCTCCTCAGTCTCTTCCTAGCAGTCGCTGCAGGGGCTGGCGATATTTGGAGCAAGTGGAAGAACCACAACGATATTGTCGGTTTCCCTCAACCCCAGGCTTCAGACTATGAGCAAAACAAAACGCGGTTGTTCAAGCCCAGGCTTCACGTTTGGGGCGGATGTCTTCCCTACCCAGCCGTGGACTCACAAGGCTACCTCGGGTGAGTCTTCTCACCCCATCTCCATCTACCTCTTCCGTCCTCTCTTAAGACAAACTCTTCTATCCAAGCGGCGCATTCTAACAAACACGTCCTTTCAAAGGTCTGGACTCAAACCAACAGGCAAGAAAAGCGGCGACTGTTGGGACACCAGTCAATCTGGCCAGATCTACGCGCGAACGGGCTCCAGCCATGGCCGAGATGCCATCATGTACGCCTGGTACGAGCCCAAAGTCCGTTGGGCCAAGGGCAACAGCAACGGCCACAGGCACTATTGGCGCAACGTCGTCGTCTGGCTGACCCAGAATGGATGCGACTTTGACAACGTCGCCGAGCTCGCGATGGCTGGCATTAGCTACTCTATCGACGTCGAGGCCTACGATACCTCGATCTCTGGCAAGACGATCTGGACAGGTGGAGATGGCATGAGTCCCACCGTGACAGATGGGATACATACGCATCCGCTGGTGTCATCATGGGGGAACAAGAACTTGGGGCCGTCGGACGTCGGTCTAGAGGGCACGTTTTCGCAGCCCCTTATCGACTGGGCGTCGCTGAGCCAGCCTGCCCGGGATGCGCTGAACGGCGTCATTTACGAGCACACAAAGGTGCCCTTCAGCGACTCCAACATTCAGGGCGCTCTTGATGCTGCTTACAATGCTGCATTCTACCATGGTCTTGTCTTGGACGACTGCGGTGATGATCGGGAGCCGGTGAACCAAGGCGACGGCAAGAATGAGCCGTTATCAGCTATGAACGATAAGGAAGACACAGGTAAATCACGTCTTAGACGGCGTTTGCGCTAGCTATACCTAGATCGCTGCTAGTTTCATACCCAACTAATTCCGGGTACTTATATAAGACCATTAATGACATCGAGTACACCTGAGATATTGAGGCGGCTACTCAGCACATAGTACGCGTTCTTACAGCCGCCGCGACTAGCTCCTGTCGACGCAAAAAAGGGTATCTCTGAAGGCAAATAGCACATAGGGAGACAGTTCTTCTTCCGTCACTGCGCCAGCCTGCGTTCATATTTACGTCGTCGAGCTATCAACATTGACAGGCCAACAGACGTGACGGAGAGATGGAGGAGGCGTTACTATAGAGACGGGACATTTACTATCAAGCCTCGGAGCGCGACGGGGAAAGTTTCAATATTTGATGGCTAAATGTCCTTTCCACTCATGCTTTACCAGTTGACGCTACCACGTCCATGTAGTAACTAGTCCTCTGCGCGACTATCTCAGTACCCTGTCCAAGGAGATCGGTGAAGGGGATTCTGTTAATGTTCTCCTCGATATGCTCATAGTATCCCTCCAGTACGTCCCGATTTATGTTGACCTTGGTGATTCCAGACGCTACCAGCTGTTGGGTAAGATCGTCAGGAAACTTGTTGAATCCATGAAGCGCAAGAATGACACCTCCTTTTGACGTGACTCGATGAATATTAGCAAGCCTAACATGTAAATAAATCATTACGTCAGTAATTCTTGCACACTGAATGTTGAGAATTCACCCAAGTTCATCGACTGTGGCATGCATGCTTTTCGTGAAAACGGACTCTAGGAAATGGGTCAACCAACCTATCCCACTCCAGAATGATACCTCTGGGTCCGTATTCTCCGTGAACATTTCCGAATGCCGGCGCCAGACTTCCAACACCCGTGTCAACAAAATTCTGCGCCTCCTCGGGCGTTGTCATCTCTCCACTTAAATCCGCTGTGTCCGAGATGCCGTCCTCGCCTCCCTCTATCCGCCCTGGTTCCGCCTCGGTGGCTTTCCCTTTCGAATGACAATACTCGACGCACTCCCTCGTCTTGGCCAGATTGATTGCCTTCGAGTGATGCGACATGTCGACCATGATTGAGTCGAAAGGGAGGCCACAGGCCATTTTCACCATATCCTCATCTTGACAGTGGTCGAGATGCACAGCGATGGACACAGTAGCCTGCTTGGCTGCTTGGGCAGCTGTATGTACAAGGACACCGTTTGAGAAGGAAATCGACCATGGGAAAAGCTGGATTATGAGAGGTGACCTCTTTCTCTCGGCAGCTCGAACGACCCCTATGATTTGCTCCACGTTGTATCTGAAAGAATCATGTCAGTAAAGCTTTGCCTCTTTTGCAATTGCTTTTGATAATCTGATCATACACTGTTGCAGGAAGGACTCCATAACGTCCTTCGGCTGCTTTGCGCAGGATGTCAAGGGCCTTGTTTGCTTTGAGGATGTTGGACGCGGGCATATTTAGTTCTGGCGTGCAGTAACTTAGTACTCGAAATAGAACAATGCAACAGAATTATTCAAGAACTTTACATTGAATTTCAAATAGTGCAAGTCACTGTTTGTCTTGTGCGGGAGTGCATTGCTAGGTGATGGGAAGAAACACGGGATGGTAGCCCAAAAACGGTGATCCGAGACTCCTCGCCACTCAATTTGGCCAAGGCACCATTCAGGTAACCACAAGTCAACGACAGCCTTTCAAATCACTCCTATGGAAATTTTGTCGCAACGTTGTTCGCACTTTGCCAACTCTTTACAAATGAGTTGTTAACCGTATTGAGTAATACCCGTACCGGCCACATGATGGACATGACGCTTCCGAATGGAGCAATTCAGTGTTCCCAAATAGAGCAATCAGGAGTGCGGCCTCCCGACGTCTTGGCTTTGAGCCGACAGCAAGCATTGCCCTTTCCTGGAAAGTGTTGGGACGCAAGTAAGCAACAAGGGAAAACGTGATTTCTCGACACAGTACTGTATCCAATTCAAACAAAGTGTCCTCGGGTCGTAAAATCATGGGAATAAATCGAATGCACCCGTTGATATGGTGATGCTCTGGATGTGTCATTAATCTTGCATTGCGATAGAACTCAACACTATATTCAGCTAGTCAGAGATTTCAAGATGGCTCAACCGGAAGTCGGCTTTTTAGGCCTGGGTGCTATGGGGGGCGGGATGGCCAATCAACTCGTCAAAAAGGGCTTTTCTGTGAGTTGCTACGACGTCTACCCTCCGTCTGTTGCGAAGCTTGTCGAAGCTGGCGCTAGAGCTGCTGGCAGCCCTGCAGAAACCGCCCGAGCTGCCGAGGTTCTTGTCATCATGGTGGTAGGCCCCTCACAGGCATCATCTGTTCTTTTTGACGAGGAAACCGGTGCAGTTCATGGACTGAGACGGGATTCCATTGTCATTATTACGTCTACCGTCCCGCCCGAGTTCTGCGAGGAGCTGCGATACCGGTTGCATGAGGGGTTTGGTCGCCGAGACGTTACACTGCTGGATTGTCCCGTTTCAGGGGGAACAACCGGTGCGGCAGCAGGTACCTTAACCATTTTCAGCTCTGGGCCCGACGATTGCTTGGATAGAGCTAGACCAGTGCTGGAGGGGATGAGTACCAAGCTGTACAGAATCCCTGGGGGCATCGGGTCCGGCTCCAAGGCTAAGATGTGCCATCAGATTCCTGCGGAGGTTCAGATCGCGCTCTGCAATGAGATAATGGCGTTCGCGGCGAGATCTGGTTTGAACACTCGAGAAGTGTTCGATGCAATTCAGAATAGCGACGGCTGGAGTTGGATCAATGGAAACCGGATTCCGCACATGTTGGACGGAGACAGCGGGGTCTATTCTGCACTCCCAAACAGTCTAAAGGACTCGGTCAGTATCTACCGCACGAAATTATCGCAACTAATTGAAGCTGACTCGCTCGCAATTTAGTCGATTATCGTCAACCATTCTGCGTAGTCTCGTTCCCCATGTTCCTCAGCGCCGCGGCCGAACAAGTATTCGAGGCAGGGATTCACGCGGGATGGACAAAGCAGGATGACTCGACTCTATGGCGGCTCTATCTCTCTCAATACCCCGAGGACACGATTCATCAAATGACCAAACCTGGTTGCACTCTGATAGCCCGTCAAGATATCGTTTCTATCCAGGACGTTATCGACATATGCGCTGGCAGTCATCTTGCTATATCCGCTGAAACCATGGCCTTCACCGACGCGGTTGGGCTTGACACGTCTGTCGTGTACAAAATCTTCAGTCAAGCAGCTGGCGCAAGCACACAATTCATTGAGCAGGTCCCCAAGATGAGCAGTCCAAGCTGGTCTCTCCACGACGTTTCGGAGGCCAAGGGAATTCTAAAAAGAATGGCAAGTTCTCCTGGGCCCATCCTCGTGGTTTTCGAATGATAGAGTGTTGGCTTGTAGTTCGACTCACTGACTGCGGTTCAGGATTCGGCCATGGTCAAGGCGGTTTCAATAGGCGCGGTAATGCCCATTGCCGGGGTGGCTCTCCAAATATTGAAGCAACACCTGCAGTAGTATTCAAATACAGGACTCTCTTATTCATTACAGTGACTAGTCTTCAGTCGGAATCGGTATGCTATATCGATTGACAAGTCCCGTGTCATTTATTGTCGCCACTCTGCTCAAATCATCTTCTCCGGTCCCTTTGTCAGTTCCGGTCTCGAAGTCTCCAAACTGGCCGTACATGCTTGCTTGCCGCTTGCGCTCCAAGAGTCCAAGGACAGATTTAGCTCCCGCGAAATAAGTTGACTGCTCTTGGAGGATCTGGCACAGAAACTGGAAGTCTGCATGAGACGTTAAGTTGAAGAATGAACTGCCAAGCAAACCAGAAGACGCCCCCTCCAAGTCCACCGCGCTGTTGGCTTCCAACACTGCAGAAGCAGCGATGAAAAAACAATGGTACGTAAAAGGTGACGTGAGATAACTCATTTTAGCGACTTCTCTCGCGATGGACACGATCTGCACCACCTTTTGACACGCCACTTTGGTGATGCTTGATTGAAGCTCAATCTGTGATAGCCTCCGCGCTGTGTTTTGTTGGCTTTGTGAGATGCAATGGTTCGTCTGTGGATGTGAGTCCTGGGTTGACTGCGGATTCTGTCTCGAGTCCCGAGATGATGTGTCAAATAGGAGCGTAACAATGATGTAGAAGAACAGGTGCATAGTGAGGAACAAGCCAGACTGGGCACTAGAAGACGAGGCTTTCAAGTTCTCAACGTTGAATATGAGTTCTTTGGGGAGCATATTGTAACGTAAAATCATGGACTCTCTGATCCGCACGAGAACCGCTTCTCTACAGGAATCCAATCCCGTTGCTGCGTCAATAGTCTCATGATGTGCAGAGTGGCCCTCGCTCGGGCTAGCTTGGTTCAGTAGCTCCGTTGCCTCCGAAACGTCTAACATAAACTCCACTGCGAGAGGAAATATCATGTTCGATATGGAGATTTCCTTCGTTAGGTCCAATTGTGCTAACTTCATGTCCTGTTACGAAGGCACCGGGGCATGCACTTGACTCCGCCTAAAAGTAGGCTGTCGTCCTGTTGTCAAGGAAGCATAGACATCCAGGAAGAACACTGACCAAAACATGACAAGTCGAGCCTTCTGCTGATGGAGAGCTGATTGCTCGTTCGTCAGGGCGTAGGTCCCGTTAGGAGAAGGTCGTGCATGATCATGAAAAATCAGGTTTGGGTCGGTGTCCGTCTCGGTGGTGCGATGAAACCCAAGGTCTTGTGCCATGCGGATTGCCGTACCAGCAAACATCCAAAGGCCGGCTTCGTTGTCTTCACCGAATTCTGCCCATGAGAGCAGCACTAAGCCTGCTACGATTTCAGGCTCCGAGACACTCAGAAGAGGTACTAGCTGTTCCTTGGCCTTGGCCAAGAAAGGCAGACCGTTTCGCCAGGGTAAGTTCTGTTTCTCTTCGAGTATTACCAGTGGGCTATCAGTTGGACAGAAGCGCAAGGCAAGGGCAGCAATCGCATTGAGAAGGAAGCTCGATGCCACTTCAGAACGTAAGAAGGGGAAATGACCTCCAAGGTGTTCGAAGAAGATGTCGAAAATTTGAGGGATGATTTTTTGGTGAGGCTGTCGGCCAGAGTCGTCGGAAAGCTGTATTCCGCTCTGTGGTGACGAAGTCGAAGAGGCGGTATACTGTGGAGGATTCCTAGTGTTTTCGTTGCAAGTGGTGTCTTTGTCGGTATCGAATTGCTCTTCTTCCCCAGAGTTCACTATGAGAGCCAATCTCCTCAGACCGGGAGAAATAGCTGTAGGCCCAAATCTTCTGTAGCAACGGATCCTCATCAAACTCTGCCTTCTCCTGCCCAACAATTCCCTGGGAGTGTTCAGGCTGAGGCTTGGGCCAAATG
Organism: Colletotrichum noveboracense; assembly: GCA_026319125.1. Lineage (NCBI taxonomy): Eukaryota > Fungi > Ascomycota > Sordariomycetes > Glomerellales > Glomerellaceae > Colletotrichum > Colletotrichum noveboracense. The sequence goes on along the minus strand of JANUHK010000041.1, from coordinate 161,973 downwards.
AAAATGTTGAGCAATCTTTCGGCCACTCATCTGGAATTCCAAAGTCGAATACTAAGTCTTCAAGCTCAGAATACGTTTGATGAAACTGAGCGGTCTCGACTTCGCATATCCCCGGACGAATTGCTTGCGTTGTGAAGGAGGCCGGGTCTCCATTTTCATTTGACGGAGACTGCGAGGAAAACGTGCCTAGACCCAACGCCTCGGCCATCATTCCGACTGACGGAGTTGCCAAAGAAACATGCTGCCCGTTCGCATCTTCCCGAAAGTCGAAGTCGAAAATCTGTCTTCCCCGCGTATCTGGAGATGGCGAGTGCTCTTTTGGGGACCTCGCGATTGGCGGATGGTTATGCTCGCCATCGACGCTTTCAACGGCTTCACCAGCTACACCTCTTTGACGTCTGCGGCGATCCACAAGGTCCCATTGGCATTCCAGGTTGGCTTCCTCACATGGCTGACAACTCGGGCGCTGTTTGGGATTGCGGCGATGAGACCTAGTGTCGTAGACGCCATTCCCGTGGTCATTTTCGGAGCATTTGATCTTGCGAAGATGGCACATTCGACATGCTGTGGACGTTTGGCCAGACCTTCGTTTCTCGCGGTTCCGCTGTTCTCGGAGGTGAAAATCATCCGCAGTACAGACTCTGAACGTGGCGGCCTTGGCGCCTCGATTGCGCATCGGCGGGCGGCGCGGAGCGGACTGGGACGCAGAGGAGCTTTCCATAACTGGCAAGTTGATGCTTTCCAATATTGTCTGACTAGTACCTTTCAAAAGTTTCCACGTGAGATTTGAAGAGTTGATGCCGGAGAGGGACAGAAAGTGTCTGTCACGGAATTATGCTCGGGTGTAGCTTCGGCCCTGTTCAATCCCTGGCAATAACCCCGCATGACGGCGGAGACGCGAAAGTTCCGCCCCCATCAGCATTGCAGACATCATCGGGATTACCATTTTGGGTAATTTTGATGATCTGCAACTGACGATGGATGCTACTCCACACTGGCGTTCAACTACAATCCGGGGTAGCGGAAACAACCCCGTGGGGATGGACGTGGGTCAAACGTCAATACAGCTGCGGCTGTGAACCCTATATGATAAAGTGATGTGAATAGTTATCTGCCGAGATCGATGTTGTCTACCAACTTGTCTTTTTGTTGTTGGTTTTTGTTTCTGAATCTTACCACAAGTCAAGCTGTTTAGCACACGCAAGTCTCCATGAACATGCGATCTTGATTGGGAAGAGGCAAAAGTCTTCAGCTTGGTGTAAACGCCTGCTGTGTGGTTGCATTTATTCTCTATGGCTGGGAAAAAGGAGTTTTCGGGCCGATTCTAAAGAACGAAGATTGGCTTGATCTCTTCAGCCACCCGTCTGACTCGGCAACTGGTATCATCGTTTCCTGCTACAATCTTGGCTGTCTGTTAGGCTGCGCCAGTAAGAAATCCCCATCTTTTGGTTGACTTCAGTTTGACTCGTCCGCTGTTGGAGCTAACACAGCTCACCCCCAGTGACATTTCTCTTTGACGAAAGGTTGGGACGAAGATGGACGATCTGGATAGCCATGAGCCAGATTGCGATTGGCACAGCCCTGCAGGTCTCAGCATATCACATCGCTCACCTGATCGTTGGGCGCGTTGTCACCGGGATGGGAACTGGTCTCAAGACGTCGACTGTTCCAATGTTGGTTTTGTTTTGCTATCGCCTTATCCTGGAGCTCTTCTAACGTCGCCAAAGGTATCAATCAGAGCTTTGCCCACCGACCACGAGGGGCCGTCTTGTCAGCGCCGATGTCATGTTTGTTGGAGTGCGCTTTCAGCCCAAAAGTTTGACACTCTTTCCTTTCCGCTGACTTCTCCGAAAGATCGGCATAAACATCGCCTCCTGGTTCAACTTTGGCATGAGCTACGTCGGAGGGCCCGTCGCGTGGCGTCTTCCGATCTCTATACAAGCACTCTTCGCAATAGGGGTGATATTTCTCGTGTTCGCATTACCCGAGTCCCCTCGATGGCTTTTCAATCATGGAAGGCAGGAGGAAGCCATTGAAGTACTCTGTTTGATCTACGACAAAGACCCCGTCGATCCTGTCATTCTCGCTGAGCGCTCCGCGATACAGCAGGCAATTGCACTCGAGTCGATTGGAACTCAGCAGGGCCAGGGATTCTTCTCCATCTTCAAGCGGGACCGCGTGCGAACAGGATATCGGATATTCTTAGCTTGGTTCATTCAGTTTATGAACCAGGCCAGCGGTATCAACCTGGTCGTCTATTACATTCCCGTTGTTCTCCAAGACAGCGTGGGTTTGACTGGCCGAACGAGTTCGATTCTGGGTGGGTTCATCCTCCTGATGTTTGTGGTGGGAGGAATCTGGCCCTCTCTGGCTCTTGACCGAATGGGGCGTCGTAAAACGATGATGGTAAGCAGCAACAACCCTTTTACCTTCCGATGATCCACCTCTTTACTGGCGCAACTTTGGAATTGGGGGTCTGGGTTAACGCCAGGGTAGTGGGGATGCGGCGTTCTCGGCGTCTCCATGCTCTTCATTGCCTGTCTTCTTTCACAGGCAGACAAGGAGACAGCCCGCGGCCAGGAATTCGCCATAGCCTCAGTGGCTTTCTTCTTCGTCTACATGCTTGGATTTGGTTCTTCGTAAGTATCATCCCGTCTTTCTAGATTCTGTCTGCGTTGTGGTCTTTGTCGAACGTCTGTCATACTGGACGTCTGGTGTCATCCACAGACGGGACAATGGCAAAGTGTCTCATCTCCATGGCTCATACTAGGGCAATAATTGTGCAGAGCCACTAACATTTTGTAGGGTCAACTGTGTTCCCTGGGTTTATGTACCAGAGATTCTTCCCCTGGAGGCACGGACACGTGGTACGGCAATAGGCGTGAGCAGTAATTGGCTTTGGAACTTCACGGTTGCGATGATTACCCCGGTAATTCTCAATCGCCTTGGCTGGAAGGCCTACCTTATCTTTACAGCCACTAACCTTGCTTCGATTCCTTTTGTTTATTTCTTGTACCGTAGGTGCATCACTTCCTCAGATCCCACCTGCAACCCACTGACGAGCATTTTAGCCGAGACAAGCAACTTAAGGCTAGAGGATGTCGACTTCATCTTCTCAAGTGGTGGTAATCCAGTCATTGTTGCAAAGGAACTTCAGAGTAGTATGAAAACTAGCCTTTCCGCATGCCACGGCAACAGCGGTGAGGCCGGGGCTAATCCCGTGGGGCAGGGCGACGAGAACAAGAAGTTGGGGACGGAATGAAGTGAACCTATCGTCAAGGTTCATACTTCTACCGACAATATAAATTGTGTCGTCACCCTGTAGCCCATATTGTGCCAGTATTTTAGCCAGGACCAAATCAACACTCTAGACTCTTTTGTTTGTAAAATGAGATAAAGCTTAAAATAAGAAAGTTATTCTGTCTTTGGCAGCGTCCCTAATGGTAATACCTCCAATATGGATGGTTCTCCATTTGGCCTCCCTCGTCAAAGTCAACCACCACACCCTCGGGAGGCTTTCCGAACTCTCGATCTCTCCGTCTGTTCTCCCTAATCGTCATAATTGTCATGAAGGCGCTACCAACACCGGTCCAACATGTGGCTGCGAAAAGTGTCCAGAATCCCTTTTTGTAGGCCGGACCATCTGTTGACTGGAACAGATATCCAGTGGCAATGCCCATGGTACTTCCGAAAGACTGGAACAATCCAGATGCGATTCCTTTCTTGATATCCCCACAACAATTGCTTGTAATATTACCAACACTCAACGTGACCCCGGACAGGATTCCAGTTAAGATCAAAAACGTCGCACCGTATCTTGCGCTCGCTGCCGTGTGGGGTAGGACGGCCAGTAAGAGATCTCCAGTAGCCGCGACGATAGAACAGATGACCAGCAGCCCTGAGCAGGACTTCAGTCTGTCACTTGCGTATCCAACAACAAACACCATCACAAAGGCGACGCAGTAAGGCGGTGCTACCATCAGTTGAGCTTTGACGTTGTCGTATCCAAAGGTTGCGACGATGATGGGGGTAAAGGTCGCAATCGTGTAGGTCTGAAGGACCTGGCCCATGTAGATGAATATGTTCATCCACAGTCTCCAGTCACGGATTTGATTTAGTGTAGTCTTCCAATTGATCTTGCCGTGGGTCCTGTTACCGTCCTGCATCATCCGCCAGGTAGCGACGTCGCGCTCTCGAGGCGTCAGCCACTTTGTGTTATGTGGGCGATCCGGAAGAACCCAGATGCAAAGTAGACCGATGAGAATAGTGAGAAGACCCTCGATGAGGAACAGCGCTTGCCAATGTTTCACACTCGGATTGGAGATATTTGCAACTCCGTATGCGACCCATCCGCCGAAAGCGCCAGCCAAGGGGGTTGCAGAAAGGTAGATGCTGATGCGACGACCCCATTCCTGTATCATGTTAAGCGATGTTTGAATTCGACGTTTATGGAGGATGACCTACCGCTCTTGGATAGAGTACTGTCGTGAGATATGGAGCACCACTGATGAAACATGCTTCGAAGATGCCCAAAAAGAACCTAATGGCATACATGCCTCCTGGGCTGCCTGCGACGGCTTGTAAAGTTGCAAAGACTCCCCAGATGATCTAGGCTCTCGTCAGCACAAGAGAAATGGAAGAGTCCTTCTCTTTCTGTAATGAATCTCACCATAGCTGTCGCCAAGTATAACGATGGCCGGATGTATCGCATTCCGATATTCGTAAACAGATCGGCGATGCATGTTCCCACAAAGAACATGCTGACAGCTAAGGAGAACTGTTTGGGAGAAAACCCGAGATCCTCACGAATCCCCATCAAGGCTGCGTTACCCAGAGCCCCACGATCCAGCCATGTGAACATGTATAGAACCTGATCCGCCATTAAACACATCGTCACCAATACCAAGAGGTTCTATCCACTTACAAGAAGAAAGGGAGGCAGCCGCATATCAATCTTTCTTCTCACTGCTTTGACTTCGTCTGGCGTCACGGGAGGATCAAGGTTGTTCATCCGAGCCACGATATCGTCCTCGTCAATCGGCACCGGTGTTCCCTGCAGAGCTTCTACGCCAGCTCGACCTCCCTCTTCATCCTCTGACACACTCTTATGGCCGAGAGCCATCGCATTGGATTTGGTGTCTGACATCTCAACTCGACGTATATTGTGGTAGGTCTTGAAAAGTATTTTTTTAAATCAGGAGAAAGAAAAGACACTCTAGTTAAAATAATGGCTCGAAACAAAGCTGTTGGGCAAGTCAATATGGTATTTCTCGGCTGTATGCCGTCACTTTTCCGTTGGGCTCGCGGTCTCGAGCCTCGGTGGTCAATAGCCGTTGGGCCACCTGCTCCCCCGCTCGTTAGGAGCTGCAGCAAGCCGATGCCGCAAACTTGGCGCACAGGAACAGCAATGAGATTGATTCGCACGATAAGCCCCAGTCTATATCCACGAGTGTTGTTTGGGTTACAACGTCGATCACTTCTGTTCAGTCTGCCACGTGCTTGAGCGGGGAAAGCGGCCGGAACCAAGCGAAGCGATTCCGAAAGCTTGGCCGCCGGTGGCAGTCGGCGGTCATCAGCCCGATTTTACGAGCTTCGGCTATCGACCCGAAAATCGCATGTGTAAGCATCCGAATGACGGAAGTCCGCGTTTTATAAATAATACTTGGATGCATATTCGAGCCTGTTGTCATTGCGACCGGCCCGGTCTTGATGTCCACAAGAGTGATTCCGTCTTGCTTTTACGTATTTAATAATAGGGCATTTCGTATTGGTCGGCGCCTTTGATCTGAGGCCCCTGGCACCCCACGCCGGCCCGGGCCCGGACCCACTAACGAGCCCCTCAGATTTACGCCGAATGCGCCGGGGCTTGTCGAGTGCGCCGCTTGTCGCTGCGAGACTGTCTATGAGTCAATTGGGGCTCTCACCTTTGGCTTCATACCTTATGACTGCTGTCTGAATCTCATTTGAATTACGCTGAGTCGTGATCACGAAAGCCGTAGTCATGGGCGACGTATCAATGGGGCAAGGGGCTTCTGGAGAACTCGTGCTGCATCGAAATTTGAAATGTCGTATATATAATATTGTGAACGATTCTAAACTGTTAACTAATCTCCAATCCGAAGTTTATGTATTTCATTGCTTCGCCTTTGCCTTGAGCTCTCCACGTTCCTTCACCATGTCGGCGATGCCGTCACCCAAATCAGTACCCAGTGCCTTGAATCCCTTGATAACACCTTCACGATCTCCGTCGCCTAGCTCCTGACTCATCTTGAACTTTCCTCCAAGCCTATCGATCGTGATCTCAATGCCGATGATTGCCATCTTAGATAGCTCGATATAGCGCTCCGGCGCATCAGAAACTTTCCAAGGCCCTGGCCGGTCGCCTTTGCCCGTGTAGCCCATTATTGAGGTCTCGCCCATGCGAGAGAGGTCGTCAATCTGCTTTCCCAAGAACTTTTGAGTTTCCTCGGCCTTAGACTCGCAGAAAATCTTCGCGCGTCCATAGGCTTGAACGGCAGCATAGTTCCAGGTCGGCACGACCTTTGCTGTTGTCGGTTTGGTTTCGGTGTAGAACTTCGGTGTGACGTAGTGGTGTGTAGGCGCGGTGAAGAGGACCATGACCTCCTGGTCAAGGACATTCCCGGTTCCCGTGCGGCCTTCGGCCGACAATGACTCGATTATGGCTTTGCTCTGCGGGTTCGCGCGTGCAAGGTGGCCTCGCAGGACGCCCAGCTCGCTTTCGCTAGCATCGTCTTCGACATCGAGAACCCAAGGGATGTGACTGGACTGGATGAGAGGGTATATGGGGGAAGAGATCGCTGTGGTGAGGATGCCGAGGGGAAAGTCGCGGATGAGCTTGCGCAGTGCAGGTATGCTCTGCTCAGCGTGAACAGCGCGGAGATACATGTTGTGCGTGAATGCTAGGTAACTCTGAGTCTAACAAAATGAAAGATTTTATCGAGTGTTTTGAAGGGGTTGGAAAGAGGCAATGCTCTCAAAAGAAGGCTGATAAGCGATTCATGCCTCTCTAGCGGATTGCCTCGGGCCGCCGATTTTAATAGCGCCCGGATGCTTGCTCTAACACAAGCGCCATGTTTTTCAAAGGGCGCGCGGTCCACTAATTATGGTTCTGTCGGTTTAACTGACTTGGGTATCTTTCGCCTGGCTGTTAGCCTGTTTGAGCGCCTCCAATTCATCATTTTACGTACGCGTACAACGGCATTGGTTGAGCCGTTGCAGATGACCAAAGATGACACCGCTCGCAGCTGAGTGGCTGCTGCATTAGAGTGATTGATTTCTTTGCTAGTTACAGCAATTCAATCATCCATCCGTTGGATGTCAACCTCTTGTTGGAGCAGGATGCAATGCACACATCTCCCGAAGGATGCAGATATCTCCGCGGAGGCTATCTTTGCTATCTTTGAGGCAGCTTTCTGGTTGGTCGGCCACGCATGCTTATCTACGTACTCTTCTCGTGAGGCTGCCTTCAAAGCTCTTTTTAGAAAGCGAACTCGGGCCAGCTTGCGACGCAATATTCCTTTCCGGCAACTTCAGGAACGGATGCGGGAGCGGATGCGGGAACTTTGCCGCTTCTCCGCTCATAAACCGGCCCGGCGGTGGATCCCGGTCCCACCAGCGGCCGAAGCGGCATAGTTTCCGCCGGTCGAATCGATGCCCCCGCAACGATTTAAGAAGCCATGAACATCCGGGTTGTGAGATTCAAATCGTGAGGAGTGTCCCAAGACAACAAGTAAAAATTTTAGCAAGTCTGGCATCTACCATCCAGGCAGACACTTTAACTTCATGTTGTGCCTCGACAGCTTGTGACTGTCTCTGTTGTTCCCGTCCCTATCACCCTTAATATTTTTCTTGTTGTGCGAATGGCAGATATGTTCATGGGACCGAGGGCCCGCCAGGGTTGCAAAAGACTATGCTTGAGCAAGCTCTGCCACATGTGTTCGGAGCTCACCCAGCATAAGCTCAATTCCCCAAAGTGGAAATACAAAAAGAACCGTCTAACGTCTGGTCATTCGACTTAAGCACACGTATATTTGCAACAGAACTCATTTAGTTGTTTGTATTCATTTGTGTCATTATTAATTACGGTCGACTTCTCATGTGTTTAGCGGAGTTTGCTCGTTCCAAGACCTTGTTATGCCGTTGCATCTGAGGTGATCAGTTCACCCTAGAGATCTTGAAACCTCCGGGAATTCTCTTCTGGAAAACACCCTCAGGGTCATATTGGGATGCAACACTGCGGATGAAGTTGATGTTCGCGTCGCCATAGGTCTTGATAGGGTCCTGGCTAGGATCGGCATAGTTGAGGTAGCGCCAGTTCACGTTGCCATCAACGGAGACAGCAAAGTCCTCGATTCTTACAGCTGCTGCAGCCATGTGGGCCCGAGCAACGGCTTCCTGGGCCTCAGTGTTGATAGTCACGAGGCCGAGCCACAGAATGGCGTTGTCAGCCTCGGAGTCAAGGCCGAGGACATTTCCGCCGCGCTCGCTGCCAATCTTGGCGAAGTAGGTCGGGAGCGGTTGGAAGACCATCTGAGTGGTAAACTCGTCGGCGCCAACAGCAGCCTTCATCGTGTCGACGAAGACTTGGTGAGCATCGACGGCCTCCTTGAGGATGGATGCGTCGTTCTTGAAGGTCAAAGTGAACCAGACGCTCCTGTGAATGGCGATGGTCAGCGCTCCATAAGGGTTAATCGATGGATATGGATGAACCTACCGAGAGCCCGCAGGGATCTGAGAGTTCAAGGCGAGGTCAGCCATGCTGCGGCGGGTCATGTCGCTGCTGATCGCGGGAATCTGGTTGATCTTCGCAAAGCCGGTGGTGTTGCTGTTGCCCTGGGTGTTGACGCGAGATGCAGCGATCAGGATGTCGTCGCCCATCGCGGTGTTGTGGGTGTAAACGAAAATCGCAGCATCATCGGCGAACGCCTCGCCCTTGTTGGTGAAATCGACAATAGCATCGACAACAGCGTCAGAGTTGTCCTTGCTCATGAGGTGGATACCGGTGTAGAGGTCCTTCGCTGGGATCGCCTCCATGTCGAACCGGGTGACAATGCCGAAGTTACTGCTGCCGCCTTTCAAAGCCTTGAACAAGTCCGAGTTGGTGCTGTTGTTAGCGTTGACGATACTTCCATCCGCAAGGACGACCTCGTAGTTGATGACCGAGTCGCACCCGAAACCCATACGACCGGTGAAGTATGAGTTACCGCCTCCAAGGAGGAAGCCTCCGACGCCGACGCCGCCGTCACGGCCTCCAGTGATGGTTACGTTGTACTTCAGAAGGTTGGCGTAGACATCTTTCCAGTGGTCACCTGGGCCGATGGACGCTAGGTTCGTCTCAACATCATAAGACGACTGGTTGAAGAAAGCCAGATCGATGGTGACACCGTTGGCAATGTTGTTTGTGCCAGCCCAGTGGTTATGTCCACCACCGCGAACGGCAATATGCCAATCGCCAGCACCTGAACCAGCGTTGACCAAGGCAGTCAGCGCGGCAGAGACCTCCTGCGTGTCTCGGGGCTGAATGAGGCACCACGGTCGAAGGCGGGCACTGACGGACCAATACGTTGCAATGCGTGCCTCGTAGCCCTCGTCAGTGGCGAATACCAAGCGGTCTCCCAAGCCAGCCGTAATCAAGGCATCGCACTATTTGGTAGTCATAAATGTCAGTCGTGAAATGTATCACTATTCCTGTTTACGATGGTTGCATGACACGCATGTCGCAGGGGTTCCTGCAAGTTTACGGCGTAGGATTGAAGAAAGGGGGAAGCTTGGCGTACAGGAGCATTGCCGGTACGGTTCGTGGCGATTGCACGAATCGCCATCGGCTCCGGGCCCTCGAGCGCGGCCGCGGAGCAGATACCGGGCAGAAACAATGCCGAGGCGGCCAAGAGGCTGGTGCTGAAGCCTCCGTTGAACATTGTGGCGTTGGCGAATGCGAGTTGCTCCACGATTGATTGAGTAAGTCCGGCGGCGATGACCCCCGGTGACAAATCGAGTTAACACAGACACGGCCTTGGCGAGCTTGAGGGTGAGCAGCAGCGACCAAATTTCCTCTTTCCACGTGGCGGTAGATAGATTTCTTATACATGACACGGAGCCTTGAAATCTGCAATGACCGAGGCCCCGAGATTATTGATGCAAGACAACGGGTCTGCAGGGGAGGAAAAACAACGCTCAACGGGCTATCGTCGTCATGAATCCAGTCATCCTTCTTTGGGACCAAGCTGGTGCATTGTGTCGCTCCTGGGTGTTGGCATTAGTTATCAGGGGTCATCAAGGAAAATCTGCAAGTCATTCTGTGCTAGAATGAAAAGTGGCGTGGTAAGAAACTGCGTTTGACTTGACGCGCAAGTCGATGTCACCACGCTCGGGGGAACCATGGGAAGGATTGTTGATTCTTCAACGGCACAGACTGCGGAAGAGGCGAGGTGCATATGCAACTCTGTCGACATCCCACTTCTGGTGGCGTCGTGACTGGCTGTCTTACTGCCCTCTCGCTCAAGGTTGTTGGTCGTCCAGATAGTGTTGTTGGTGCTTCGTTACACTCGCTTGATTAATATACTGGGCCCCAGTCAGGGGTACTTGAGCCCCCAGAATGATATTTACAGCGGATCTCGGCCTGATCGTAGGCACAGGTGCTGTCGAAATCAAACTTTACAGCAATCTAGACTTCGAGAGGCCGGAAAAGCTATCATTTCTCATCACACTTTTTGTGAGATTCTCAAGCTAGATAGAGCGAGAGAGTCAAACCTGATGCGATTCTCCAGTGCACGATTCAGCAGGCCCTGCTGAATTGCAATGGCGAGAATCAACTAACCAAAACTAGGTAGACAGCCGTTGGTTCTGCTGACTTGGCGAGGACGGAGCACTCCATAAATACGACGGTGAAGGTTGCGGCACAGGGCAGAGTGGTGGAGAATTCGAGCCTTAACAAGGGACCAGGACGCCGGGGAAGCATCCCACAGGCTTGGACCCTCGGTTTGGATTCTAGCCCTGTCTCCGCAGTCTGGACATGTCGCAAGGATCCTCGTCTGCAATCTGCGATTTCAGCCATGAATTGAGGACGAAGCAAAGTCCGAGCAATTGCGCTGAAGTGGGGTGTTCCAAGTGAAGCAAGTGAACGGAATCCGTAGACAGAGACTTGGAACACTGAATGAATCTGACACAATCGCAATGCTTCAGTACGACTACCAATGCTCCTATGAAGAGTTTTCGACCCTCCTACGAACCATGCTTTCGCTACGTAGCTTCTTTCATTCACTGTTCTTTCACCTTCGGGATACTGGATCGCCATGTCTGATACCTCTGGTGTGATTACGGCTCTTCCAGCGCCTGAGGGGTATATTGTCGACTTTGAGAACCCGCAGAGACAGGATGTGGTCGAAACGTATGTGGTCGTCGGTATCGGCATGTTTCTAGCGCTTCTGTTCTTGCTTCAGCGTTTGTATGTCAAGGTGGTCATTCGCAAGAAGTTTGGACTTGATGATGGTTCGTATTCCGAAGTCAGACTGGTACAAGTTTTGTTGTTAATTGACATCGCTGCAGTGCTGCTCCTTTTTGGATGGGTAAGTTGTCTTATCTTCCCAAGCATCTTGGTTGTCCCTTGTTGTTTATTCCCGACTTTGGGCATCAAACCGCTGCGTCCCTAGGGCAGTTGGGAGAACATGAGTGCAAGACATGCTGACTTCCAGAAAAAGGTTTTCACGGTCGCTATCCAGGCATTGATGATAAGTCAGTCACTATCAAGCAATAGTGCTATTCTCGGCTGCTAACCCAGCTGCAGAGGCTGCCCTGGAAGGATATGTTGGGGTTCATGGCTGGGAGATTCCAATTGAGAAGTTCAAAGACTTCACTTTCGTATGTCATCAAAGTCCACCCAAGATGTTCTCTATGCACAGTTCCAAGACGCTGACAGCCAACAGTGGAACAGCTACATCAACCCGATTGTCTACGCGATCCCCCCAGGAGCCTGCAAGATGGTCATTCTGTTATTCTTCCTCGAGCTCAACAACAACGCCAAATGGTTTAAATGGTCTGTCTACATCACGATGTTCGTGGTAGTGGGTTCCAGCTTGAGCATCCTCTTCAGCTCCATCTTCCCCTGCAACCCGATCCCATCCGCATACGACCTCGTCACCGACGGCGAATGCATCGATCGAGTCGCGACGTTCAAGGCAACTGCGGCATTCGGAGTCATAACAGATGTCATGATCATCTGCATCCCAGTACCGATGGTCTTGTCCCTGCACATCTCAACACGGAAGAAAGTTGGACTGCTAGCCTTATTCGGCATTGGTTCGGTGTAAGGGCAAACCCCGGGAACCTTGGTGTTTCTTCACTTCATGGGCAGCGCTGACCGTACGGCAGGACTGTCATCACCTCTGTGGTCCGTTTATACCTTTTGATCACCATTCTGGCCGACGCCGATCAGACGTGGGGTGGAATTTTCATCAATATTTGGGTGTAAGTCAGCCTAGTCGTGTCTTACCTTGTTTGATGATGTCTGACTTCTTTAGCAGAAGCATCGAAGCGAACCTGCTTGTTATGTGCACATGTCTTTCCACGCTTCGCCTCTTCTTCCACACTGTTTCTCCAAAGCTTTTCTCCTCTGGTGCAGGCACAACTGGGAAATCTGGCGGAGTGTCGGGCAATGGTTTGCGTACCATAGGGGGCACTGGAGGAGGGATTTCAGCTGGTCATCGTTCTCAGTATAACCGGTTTGACACCAGTCGCGATGAACCGGAGTATGACATGGACACTTTCCATGTACAGATCAAGGGGGGGCCTCGCGAGCGAGATGCGGAACGCGCCCAAATGAAGGATTCAGGCGGCACGTGGAATGACCCGGACAGTAGCAGCGAGAGGGCTATCGTACAAACCACTGAGACGCACATCTACATCTCAAAAGCATAGACATCAGATACGCGGGATATTCGTCTCCTAGTACACTTATGGGCCCGGTGAATCATTTTCCCATGTTTGAGGGAAGCTTCCCTTCGCTGTGTTTCAAAGTTCCTAAAGAAACAGACCTCTAAAAGCGCTTGCGATGCTTTTCGTGCTATAAGGGTACGCGTACGCATAGCTCAGGCCTGCCAAAAACCTCAATGGCTGGCTAAAGAGGTAGAAAGGAAGAACCTCAACGGCTAACTACATGCGAGAAACCAATAGCGTAGAATTCAGGGTTTCGTAAAGAGACGGAGCGATTTCACGCCTGACTAACTGATCCAACATTACTCTTGTATTAGTTCTGTTTCCACTCAGCAACTTAGCAGTTATATATAAGGTAGACAACGCAGGTTTTCCTGGTCGTGTTCCTTAGTTTCACAACAATCTGTAAAAAGAAAGATTTTTGCCGCCGCCCAACAACTTGCTCTTCTGGCTCTCTTTGGTATACTTGAATGTGTTTCTCGTCATGGCGTAAGTAACTCCGTACCTACCAAGCCACCAAAATACTGATGGCTAATTGCTGCAGAAGCCAAGAACTAAGTCTGTTGGAAAAGCTTCCTGCGGAGCTGTTGCTGGAGATCCAGCAGTACCTTTCCATTGAATGCAGACCACTGTTCCCGATTCTCAGTCCCAGGATCCTGGAGAAAATTGGTTATTATCCCAACACACTCATCCCACGTGAGCGCAACGCTCTCCTACGCCAAATGGAACAATACGATATGTACCCCGAGCTCATTCTTTGTCGATTCTGCTACAAATTCCACCGACCAGAGCTATCCTTAGCACTGGATTCAGACGAGCGGAATAGGCCCCGTTGTCAAGGAGAAGGCGCTCACTTCAAGCATATACGAACGCCGTATTTCGAAGAGCATGCGCACAAAACCGTCGTGGCCGGGCTCATACGACAGCAAAGTCTGCGTCACTTACTTCGTTCAGTGCCCATTTCATCGAACGTTCAATCCATGGTCAGGGTTTAGAAAACAACCGACGAAATTCAGATGGATTCTCTGCGCGACTTGAAGGTTGTGGGAGGAAGATGTTTGCTGAAGATGCAAGACATCTTCTATTTCGAACCCCAACTGGCGAAGGCCACCTACCTTGAAAAGCCACCAGGTCATTTTCGTCTAGGTACGCTGTTGAGTGGGACTTGCCCTCATTTGCATCCGAACGAGATGATACAGGAGGTATTCTTGCCCAGCGGTTGGCGCGATCAACCTGAGGTCAGTTTGGACAAAATACTAGATTGTCTTTGGAACCATGAAAAGCCGTGCCAGAAACACTGCTTGCCCTCACTCAACTGGATCCGCAGCTGCCACACCTGTCCCATAGACTATTCTATCAGTGCAATGGACTCTCCTTTTGCCTTTGAGGGGAAAAGGGTCAGGGCAGTAATTCTCACAAGCTGGAGAGACCTCGGAGATGGCAAATTCAAGTATACTGGTTTCAATGATGAAAGGTACCAGGAGCATCTAGAACGTCTTTGCCGGGGTCGTAGGACCAGAAAGTGTGGGGACATCTTTCAAGCGTACGAGCAGACGAGCCAGATGAGCTTTGCGCCTGACTATCCCAAGGATAGAATCACACTCGACACAGATGATACTATGACGATTTTTACACCAAGCAGGGTTGAACCACGTGCAGATTAGCATCACTAGCCAGCAATAGAACATGGAACTTTAGAGTGTCATGGAGAAGCGACCACGTTTTTGATGTGCTAGAGCGACTGCTTTCCCGATGCACTCGCTGTTGTTGTCGTTGTCTTCATCCTCGCTACCGTGCCGCCGCCCATGATCGCGTATATCGTTGTTACTGCTGTGACTACAATTGCTGTGGTTGCCGTTGTCGCTATTTCATATTGCAGTTGTAGACGTCCTCAATCGAACTAAAACTTCATTTCTTTCGAGTACGCTGAAGGCAGATGTACATACTCGCGTAAATATTGGAGAAGTCAGACCTTTTGTGCGACATATCTTCTGTGTGGTATCTACATGTTTCTGGCCGTGGGCTCAAGACGGAACTCAGTTCGGCTTTCATCTCTGCCAAACCAACCGGACGAAATTTACATGGTTTAACCAGCGACGCGGTGTCTTTATCCGAACGTCGTCGTTCAAACCAGGGATTTCCCACCAATAAGCCCAAGCCCAGCGCTGCAGTGCGACCTGTCCAAGGATCTCCCCCGCACATCTCCAAGATTACCCCAGCCAACTTCCCCACGCCGATCTCCCACCGGCCTGGAGCGCCAGACCGCTTCGCGGCAAGATGGGAGAGATGAACTCGTTGGTCGGGGGTCTTTTCCGACCCGCGCGGGGGGTTCAGAGGCTGGGCAAAAGCATATTTTCCGGCTTTAATTACGATTAAAGTGATCAATCCAGCGTGTTTGCACTGCGATGACTCCATTTTAACTTTTCCGTCTGATGAGGAGTTCACCCGAAAAGAAGTGGGAATGCCCTCCTGCTCCACTAAGAATGCGTCCTCCAGGGTTCGGCTGAAGCCTTTAAGATGGGGGGGCGAGGACCGTCCTCAGTCGCTCGCTCTTTTTGGGATGTTTCGTTTGACCGGGAAAAACGGATAGTGTCGTTGCATCGCATCCCTGAGGTGCCTCGTAAATCATGCGTCTTTCACGATCATTCGCCCTGCTTGCAGCCGTCACTGGCGTGCTGTCGTACGCGGTGGAGCTGCCTGCCGGTGTTCCGAGATCTCTGCAAGAGTTCAGGGACGTCCACCCCTACACGCCCCCTTCGAATGGGTGTGGACGCAAGACTGTCGAGATCCGCGCTTCGAGGAACGATACGGATGACGTCTCTCAGGAATTCCGCAAGGGACTTCAGGACGCTAATAACGGCGGTACACTGTACTTGCCGAAAGGGAAGACTTTTGTCATTGCGAAGGCTCTTGACTTGACTTTCCTGAACGACGTGCATGTTCGTCTCGAAGGAGAAATTAAGGTGTGCCACACAAGATCGCCTTCTGTCTAAGCTGCGAGCACTAACACATTTGGCTCAGTTCACCAATGATGTTGCCTACTGGCAAGTACGTGGAAGAGATATCTTGCATTATTCGGCATAGCTTCGTAACATTAACAACGAGCCGTAGGAAAATGCCTTCGAGCACCCGTTCCAAGTAAGTTTTTCGGTATAACATCTTGACATAATTGAAGCTAACCAATGGCAGAAATCCATCATGTTCTGTATGCTATATTGCTCAAAACGCTTTGTCGCGTAACTAATTCCTCTTGCAGGGAAGTGGGGTGGAAAGGACATCAAGATCTATGGTGACGGTGTCATCAACGGACAAGGGTTCGCTGACTATCCCTTCTATCAACAGCTTCTTGGCTGACACTTTCAATAGCCAACGCTGGTGGAATGAGTTCAACGCCGGTATTGGATCGTAAGTATCAGTCTCTCCTGTGTGACATTCTGCAAATACTAACACTACCCTAGTATCTTGGTGAGAAGGTCCTGTTCTTCCTAACGCTATCCTCCAACTGACCAAACCCAGAACCCTGACAACAAATACCTTCGACCCATCCTCTTCTACGTGGAGAACACTACAAACCTAGAGGTTGAAGGTATTCACATGAAGGATTCACCTTGCTGGACAAACTTCATCGTTGGATGTAAGTCATCATGATACCTTAGCCGCGACTAAGGTCATAGGACTTCATCGTATTCCCGAGACTGACTGCATCAATAGCCAGCAACATCCAGTACAAGGACGTCATCGCCACAGCGATCACGAACAACGGAAGCATTATCCCCAAGAACACGGATTTCTTCGACTCCCTCGACGTGCAGGACGTCCGCATTGAGCGTGTCTGGGTCAACATTGACGATGACTGTTTCTCCCCGAAGTCCAACAACACCAACCTCTACGTGAACACGATGTACTGCAATGGTGCGTTTGACTTCCGATGATCTATATTTCCTATAACTGACTTGGCTTCTAGGTACTCACGGTCAAGTAAGAATATGAGAAAGCCTGCGACAACATGACGACTAACCCGTATTCTTAGTCAATCGGATCTCTCGGCCAGTACGCCGGCGAGATGTCATTCGTAAAGGACGTCCACATTGAAAACGTGTGGATGTTGAACGGCGACGTAAGATCTTCACCAACTCAGTCAACCGCGACGCAACTCACACTTTCATAGTACTCGGGAGCTCGTATCAAGACCTGGGCCGGCCCTAACGTCGGCTACGGATACGTCGAGAACATTACATACAAGTGAGACTCCTCCTTTGTCACGTGCACCTCCACGAGGATTGCTAACCCAGTGATAAAGGAACTTCTGGCTGGCAAGAATGGACTACGGAATCATCCTCGACTCGTGCTACTTCAACGTAAGACAACCGCGACTCAGAAATTCGTGGCTGCTTGGCAGCAGCAGGCCGCAAACGTCCAAGATCGCTAACATGGGGCCTAGATCAACGAAACCACCTGCGAGCAGTACCCTTCCGGCATGAACGTGTCCAACGTCTTGTTCGAGAACTTTACGGGCTACACGAGCGGTATCTACGGCAACGCGGTCGCGAAGCTGACCTGCTCGACGAACCCCGATGCCGTCTGCCACAATATTACAGTGAAGAACTTCAATGTCACGAGCCCCTGCGGCGGTGAGCCTGTTATTATCTGCGATGGCATCGACGGTGGCATTGACACGCCGTGCGTGAGTATCGATAGCGATGAGGCGAAGGCTGCGTTGGCGGCCAAGTGCCAGACGCCGCTTGCCCCCATCGACACTAAACCGTGGTAGACAGCGTGTTCATGCACAGTAGGACGCCGCATCGTCACTGATCAAGAGAGGGAGATGGTATGAACAGCTATTATTAAGTATAGTATTAGAGTAAATATAAAGAGAAATGCAATGTATGAAATCAGGACTCCTTCCCAATGCGAGCACATATACGTTCATTCTGAGGCGTGAAGACAACCGTCAACCTTCAAGTCTAAGCTCCATTGCCTCCAGCAGGGATGGTGCCAGTACCAGGTACGGTGTTCTGGAGAGGCTGGGACAGAACGACGTCGGACTGCAGAGGCTGAGAAAGGACCACGCCATCGGGCATGTCAGAGGTCACTGTGTTCGAAGGTCCATCGCCAGATGGAACGGGGTCTTCGGAGGGGGTAGACTCAGGAGTTGACTCAGGAGTAGGGTCAGCCGCGGGAGTGGGATCCTCAGCCGGAGTCGAGTCTCCAGTGGGTGTTGATTCATCAGTTGGAGTCGGGTCAGCGGCGGGTGTTCCGTCATCTGTGGGAGAAGGGTCGGCTGCGGGAGTGGACTCGTCGGTGGGAGTAGGGTCAGCGGCGGGGGTTCCGTCATCAGTAGGGGTAGGAGGATCGACCGCAGGAGTGAAAGCCTCAGTGGCAGTAGGGTCGGCCACAGGAGCAGACTCATCGGTGGTGGTAGGGTCGTTGGCAGGGTCCTCGGTCGGATCGGGGGCAGGGATATCCTCTCCGGCAGCAGGGACAGGATCCGGCACGGAGCCATCGGTAGATGTGGCGACCGGGTCTTCAGCATTGACCAGATCAGGAATTCCAGTCTCAGTGTCCGCCTGAATGGTCTGCGTGGGCGCGTCTGAGTTCACGACTGGCGGGAGATGGCTCTCTGAAGCTGGGTTGACTGTGGCGATGGAAAACCATTCAGTGCCGCCCTTCTCGGGGAGGAAACCCTCAGATGCGCTCTCTGCATCATAGTAGAGACCGTCCTCCTGGCGGTAGTAGACATGGGCAATGTTGATGTACTGCTTGTCGTTGTCGGGGCCGGCCTCCCATACGGCGTAGACCACAGACTCGGGAGCCATGGTGCTGCCGTCGCGGTTCTTGCATGCGATCCAATCTTGCTGGATGTAGATGGGGCTGCAGACGACATCGAAGGCGGGTGCGCCAGACGGGGCACCTTCAAAGCCCAAGAGGTTGAATTGGGAGCTGCATCCTCCTGGAGAGCATCCCCACTGGTAGTCTGTAGCCAGCCAGCCGTTGTCTTGCTGCTGGCGGCGGTTGATGACAGCGGCGGAAGCACCGACTGCGAAGGCGGAGGCCACGATGGCAATGCGGCTGGTTGCGACCATCTTGATGGAAGAGATTACTGGTGTCGTGGTGATTGTATTGGCTGCTTGAAGGCTGACCTGCTTGAGATCGATAACTTTCTCGGGGGCCCAAGGTGCTTTTATTGCGTGGGGCTTCGGTCAGTTTCTCGGGTGAGACAACGACGTTTGCGTTTGCGGTGAGACAGAGGGAGCGATTGTTCGCAAAGGAATCGCCTGTTGGAACGGTTTCTGTGTGATGATGAAAAGAATGAGACTCGGACAATTGTGGTTCTCTCTTTCAATATATAAAAAAATCCCATCCCTGCGAAAGCTGAAGCATCGTAAACATTGTGATAGTGCGCCACGACAGGCAGGAGATCGCCAGCTCGCCATGCAGATCTCCAGGGCAAGCAAGCCAGAGAATATCCGTACCCACACTAGACCCAATAAGATCACCAGCTAGCGATGTAAACGTTGTTCCCCCTCTCGGATCCGTCTGACAAACAACAGCTTTCCGGACTCGGTCACGAAGTGCTGCCGCGTTTGGAAGGGTTGGCTGGGGATAGTCTCACTCCACAAAGACCCCGCCAACGCCAGGGCACGAGACCGGAGAGAGCCAGCACGGCAACGTCGCAGCCAAATTCTTGGAAAGGACCGATCCAGAGCCAATCATGGCTGTCAGGCGTGGCAGGCTTAAAGGCTTAATTCAGGTAGCACCACGGCTTGTCCGCCCTACCGGGGTCGAGCCGGGTGCCCAACCTGTAAGACATTGAATCGAAGCAGTCATCCGGAGGGCTATTTTGGATGCCACGGGCCGTGGGTAAGCTCAGCCCGTGGCTTGTCGGTTCACTCCGACTGGTCCGTTTCCTCTTCGGCCGCATCTCCTCTGGGCTTTCCGCCTCGGTGGGAGCTTCAAAGCAGCCAGCCGCTGCCATTCCTGCATGCAGACTTCCATGGGCGAATCCAGACGTTTGGCTTCCAGTGGTCTAGACCCAGGGGGTCGAATTGGAAGCCTCTTTCCACTTAGACGCTCGTGGTCGCGGTTATCGCGATCACTATTCGAGATGGCTTCCATGAGATGGAAATTTTGAACGACTTGGCGTTGACCGCAAGCAGCATGTTCACATCCGACCCCTGATAATCCCCTTGTCAACCAAGCTGAGGTCGTATCCGACTGTCTGGTTATACAGATGTCTTGGTCTCACTGATACTCAGTAATTTCAGCGACGATTTTCTTACCACCCCTTCGTGCTGGTATTTCTCAATGTCGGCCTTCACGGACGCCTCTCCCGTCGTCCTCTCGCTTACCTGTCTTAGCACCTCAGCCGCACGCCAACCTCTGGCAGCGTTAGTTGTTAATACGGTTTGCCTGTTTGGTAATGCTAGAGCGATTGCTGTGCGAACACGGTAGGCGGCTCATTCACGCGTTGAACTTAAGTTACCCGGCGTCTTGCCGGTGCTGTCAACGTGCCGGTCAAGTCCGAGAGATTGATTACGTGAGGCTTCATCGACTGCACTTGGATCAGTGAGGCCAGCGATGATCTTCTTAATATCGATCTTAGTCATTCGCGTATGCTTTTTGATTCCTGAACCAGATCATCGCTGTATTCTAAATAATCCAAAAGTTGGTTTCTATCTATGTCCTACACCTAGTGACGAAGCTCCTCAACGCATCTACCGCCTCCTCCCTGCTCTTTTTGCTTACAAGACTGCTTGTGATATTGTCTTGCTCCGACTCTGGTGCCATACCCTCGTTTCTTGGCGGGTTATTGTCAAGATTTGTTGGGAAAGGATATCCGTTGCCGACGGCGGCTATGAAAGACTTGACCTCCTCACTCATCCCCTGCTCATCGAACAACTTCACCAAGTGATCCCAACTCTTCTCCACCAACGGGACCGCGTCAACGAACTCCATGGGCTTACCAAAGGCACTGCTAATCTGCAGCAAATTCGCCATCCGGTAAACATCGGCCGACTGGTTCTCCCCCGCCGCATGGAAGAGCGCAGGGTTGAAGAACAGCCCGTCGCCCACCTCCGACGGCAGCGCCACATAGTTCTTCAAGAAGAACTCGTTGAACTCTGGCCGCCGGTACGCCACATACCCAGGCTCGAACGTCTGGCTAAAAGGCAGCAGCCTCGTCGGCCCGCTCTCGATGGGCACGTCGGAGTGGGCCACGGCGCCCTGCAGCGTCAAGAGCTGGCTGGCAACCTGCATCGCGCGGGGGAACTGCGCTGACGCCGCGGCGGTCTGAAAGCCGACGTGGTAGTCACGGTGGCAGACCTGCGGCGCGGCGCCGGGCTTGGTGTTGTTCACCTGCGCGGTGATGCGGTACCCGGGCCCCAGCCACGCGCTGGAGATGAGGCCGAGGTAGGGGTTCGCGTAGTACTTGACGAAGGACGCCGGATCCGTGAGGCCGTGCTTGCTGAAGGAGTTCCAGATGCGGTCGTTCTTGCCGGCGCTGGCGAAGTGGTCGCCCTTTGCGACGCCTGATTTCTTCTCCTCCTCGATTATGGACGCGAAGGCGGCGTTGGAGGCTTCGATTAGGGACCTGTCGCGGTAGAGGCCTTTGGTGACGAAGACGCCGGGGCCGCAGATAAGGACGCGGTACCACTCGTCCTGGAGGGCCGCGCGTTGGTCTTGGTCGAGGCTGGCGTACGGCGGGAGGTCGTAGATGGGGATGTTCTTTTCGATCGAGGCGGCTAAGGGATAGTCTTCTGGCGTTGCTGACTGGGAGCAGAGGGATGCGAATGAATCTATTGCGGAGGCTTCAGAAGTCGAGAAGAGACGTGCGGATGACGTGCTGGAGGGCCGAGCCCCGTTCGTCTGGCCGTTACGGATGGTCATGTTTCCTTTCGTGTGAGATGTCGTGACAATGAGAGTGGTGTGTAGAGGACTCTCTTGATGCTTTGAAAAAGTCAATTGTCGTAGTTGTGGAGGGGAAGCGCGGGGTATTTAAGACCGTGACCTGGTGGGTTTTCTCTCCACAGTGTTTTGGCTTGGTTCGTTCAAAGACGTTTGGTACGTCATGCGTCGTTCACTGCTGTATAACGCGTTCCTTTCTGTGAGAAGTTCTGGAAAGGGAATTATTCAACGATTCTTGGGAAACGCCAGGCTGCTTCTCCATCGGCCAGAATTGCCCGTTTCAGGTCCGGATGGGGCCGGTTCTCGGCGGGCCCACCCCCGGATCGCTCCGCGAGTGCACTCTGCCAGCACCGGCGACTGAGCCGAACAAGCCACCTTAATCTATACGTTTAAACGCGGCGATTCTTGTATCTTTTGGTCTAGAGTGTTTGGAAATATCTTCATGCGTAGTTGAATCCCCAGGTCTCGTGAAGTGGAGATCTCGGGATATGGTTTCCGATCACCCTATGAGATCTCGCCGTGCCCTCAGATCTGACATTTCATCGGACCGTAGTTCCGGGAGGCTCGTCGGGCGGCCCCATGTGCTAGACTCGTTAGTTAATGACGGCGTCGGCGGGGAGAACTGGCCGATGCCATCCGATCACGGGACGTGCCAAAGGATGATGGTCTGGCGTCATTCAAGATCATTTCCCTGAGAAGGAAGAAGACTGTTCGTCTACCCCTCAAACAACAAGGCTTGGAATATTCTCTTCCTGTTCAGTACGCAGCTTGCGAAGCGCACTGATGTTGTTCGGAACTGGCCGAGCAGCCAAGGAGTAACCTTGCCACGTCTAGGTTGATTCTCTAGCAAAAGCATAAAGCTTACATCAAGAGGCCCTACTGAATAGGTCATGCCCTATGTATGGCAATAAATACTAGCTCTTCTAGTAACCCATAAAACTGAGCTTGTTACATGCCTTGAAAGCAGTCAAGGTTATGATGTATCCAGACTCGGTGTTGGCGACGAATAGTCTTCAAATCGTTACGAGCCATGATCGGGATTCGGCGCCTACGAGCTCCGCGAAACACGCCGGATTGGTTGCAAGCTGCTAAATGGCTATAATCTCTAATGATTCATATTCTATCATCATTAACATTGGCCGCTACGAGGCATTACAGCAGTAACTCGCTGCCTTTTGTTACTGCATTTGTCTCGAAAAGCGAGGTCGTCAACGCAGGACTCAATCGCAATTCGGACTCTGCAACGTGGTTCGGACTCTTTACGAGTGCGGGGAGGCTGCCCGCTGTAGAAGTGTCTTTACCTTACGACTCAGCAAATAGGACCGGCTTTACGCTTTATTTCTTGTAAACTCTGAACCTTCAGAGAGTTCAGCACGGCCCGATGTCCTTCGACATTCGGCACTGTTCGGCCGACTTGCGATGCCTCCGTATGGGTACTAGTTCGTCCACATAAGCTTATTTCCATCCAGCGGGGAGTTACATGACATTTATTGTGTGAATAAATACGAGGCCTTGGCAGCTTGGGATATTTATCATCATCCATCTCTTTACTTCAGGCTCAACCAATGTTGGCTGTGATCCGAGGTATGAGTTTCCGAGACCGATATGACCAGGGCCGTCTTGACAGTCCCTTTCTAGGATCCCACCACCAGAACCAGCAGAAAAAAGCGAAACCGAGTCAACATTCGAGTCAAATTCCACTTGCTGTGCACCATTTGGTCGGATGAACCAAAATACCGACTCATCGACCGGCGTGGTGGTTTTGGGGAGCACGACTATGGCTGGCCTTCGACCATTAGAAACTTCTACCAAAGCCTTAGCACCCTATCATAGCGGTGTAGTTTGCCGTAGCGCCCAGCAGGTTCCCTGCAGGCAGCAGGCCCGGCGTCCACGCGCCCCGCGGTTCAAGGCTTAATTCCACCTAAGCCACCCCCAACATAGGGTAGGTACCCTCCGGAGTGCTTATTACCTAGCTTAGATACACGTTGCGTTGCGACGAAGTGCGCAAGTGGGGCCTCCGGACCGGCCAAGAAGCTGCCACCGACCCGCACCACATCGTGCGCACGCACGAGACCCTGCCTGCCTTAATTAGCCGAATTCAACCTCCACTCCTTCAACCGCGATCCAAGGCCGATCCGGGGCCAAGGGGGCAGCATGCCTCAATCATCGAAGCCCGATTCCAAGAGGAGACATGTCACGACTGCATGTATTTCCTGCAGGGAGAGCAAGATCAAGGTACCTCAAACCTGTGACGTGACGCATTCAAGTTGTGTAGGCTAACGATCCACAGTGTGACGGTGCAACGCCGACATGTTCCAACTGCAAGAACAAACGCAGGGACTGTAGATACCAAGCCGGAGAGGACAAACGCAAGTGAGTTTTGCATTGATTATGAGGGTCGTCGGAAGTTGACCTTACCGGGAATAGGCTTTCATTGCGCGTTGCTGTAGAGTTGCTCTCCAGCAGGGTCGATCAGCTTTGTCATTTCATCAGTCAAAATGGGCTTCAGCCGCCCGCGATGGCTTCAGAGGAGGGCAAGAGCCTCAACCGGATCCTGGAAACTCTGGGTCTCTCCAAAGTCCAAGTCACCCTGGAGAAACCCACGCCGCCATCCATGAACTCGGCACTACCGATCGACCCAACACTGTCACTTGGTCAGTATCCGCTTGCACCGGCTCTCCCTGTTGTGCACTCCATGGCGCCACCGGGTCAGCTGCCTCCCGACTTTGGCCTGTCGTTTGACGCAGCCGCTTTTGGGTTCGACGCCGTCCGTCACGGCCACACGCCAGCGGCATGGGCTCAACCGAGGGATGCTGCGTCAAAGGTCATTGCGGACTGGGACTGGAGCCCCCCAGAGAACGGAGACATCATCGCTCCCGGCGTCGACGTCGCAAGCGTGCGCGCACCCAGTCATCCTCTACTCAGCTCTTACTCGGGAGAGGGCGGCGGTGCGCTGAGCGACAACGAGAATGACGACAGCGCATCGGGGACGACGGAGGAAGACCTTGTCAACCAACTGTCAGATCGGCTGGGGTCCCTTCACATCGGGCCCAATGGCCAAATTTCGTACTACGGACCAACATCAAATTTCAGTCTTGTTGAGATGCCCACGGGGAGCGACACGTTGGCGGTCGATCGGACTGTGCGGAACGACGGGCAGGAGCATCTGGACATGATGGGCTACGGCAAGACGATACCGCCAGATCTGGAAGATCACCTGATCAACCTCTACTTTGCGTGGCAGGACCCCTTTTCGCATATTGTCGATCGGACTTTGTACGAGGACGCCAAGTACAAGTGGCTGGAGCGGGAGGAAGACACGCCGTATTATTCTGAGGCTCTCAGAAACGCAATGTTGGTTGCTCCAGTCCCCCAATGGAAAATAGGCATTGCAAGAGCACGTTTCTAACGCGATCCAGGTGTTCTCTCGGCGCCGCCTTCGAGTCCCGGTACCATCCGAACTTTGTCACGTTTCCCAAGTCTCTGCCCGACTTCTTTGCCGCCCGCGCCAAGACTCTGTTGGAGATTGAGCTGGACTCGCCCTCGGTGTCGACCGTCCAAGCGATGGTCGTCCTCAGCAGCCACGAAATCGGAGCGAATAGAGACTCCAGGGGCTGGCTGTACAGCGGTACTGTATCATTGACGCCGTTCCATGAGGGAAGCCGGGGACATCACGGCTAACAGAACATCCTTAAAGGAATGGCCATCCGCCTCGCCTTCGACTTGGCCCTTCACAAGGACATGACTCCCTACGTTACAAAGGGCATCCTGACGCCCGCGGAAGCTGACCTGCGTCGGAACGTCTTTTGGGGGACGTATGTTGTGGATCAGTAAGTGAAGCACGCGCAGACTTTCTTGTTCTCAAGTCCTAATGTCGTCTCCTCAAAGAACTCTAGGTTACTATCGAGGCCGGCCGTTCCGCGTCAGCCTCGACGATATAACAGTGCAAAAGCCGGTCGCTGGCGCTTCAGGGGCTGCAGCTCGGCTGCCTTACACGTCGCCGCGGAGCAATGACTCCCCTATGGCAGCGCTAAGATATCATATCGAGGATGTAAGCCTCCAGAGAATTGAGCTGTGCGAGATCATGGCTCCTTTAGGGCATACGTTGTAAGTGTGGTTGACTTTCAAGACTCCAAGCTACCTCCCGCATGCGAGCACCACGACTAACAATGCTCTATAAGATACGGCAACTCCAAGATTCCAAGAAACGTTCTCCAAGAAAAGAACGAGCAGATTGTCTCCCTGCTCTTCGTCTGGAAAGAGAACCTCCCCGAAGCTCTCCAAGTCGACCTCGAGGATACCGAAGGAACATACCTGCCACACGTCCTTCTCCTCCAGTCAGTAGCCCCCCTTTCCCCCATATTCCAAATCTCGCCACAACTCAGACACCATCTAACTTCACACAAACAGCATGCAATACTACCAAAACGTAATCCACGCCCACCGCCCCTGGATGTCCTCCTCCTACCTCCAGCCGCAGCCGCCGCAGGGCCCGGGCTACATGCACGCCCAGCGCATGTGCATCGAGTCCGCCGCCGCCGTCGCCAAGCTCATCCTGCTCTATGAGCGCCGCTACTCGCTGCGCCGCGTCAACATTCAGGGCGTCGCCGTCATCTTCTCCGCCGCCATCATCCTCATCTTCGCGTCCATGTCGCGCCGCCGCCGCCGCCGCGCCAAGACCGCCGAGACAGCCACGCACCTGAGCGTGTGCTTCCGCGCGCTCGAGGAGCTGTCCGCCTCGTGGGAGTGCGCCAAGCGCTCGCGCGACTTCTTGCTCATGCTGCAGCGTAAGTGGGAGCTGAAGTCGCGGCGGTTGAGCGGGGCCCGGGCGGCGGCGGCGAGACGGCCGGGGATGCCGCCGACGTCGGGTGGTGGAGGCTTGGTGAGGGTGGCGTCTGCGGGGAACCAGTCGCGGAAGAGGGCGAGGACGGACAGCCCTGCAGGGTCTAGGAGTGTGGGCAGCTTTCAGAGCATATCGCCGTCGCAGCAGCCGGGAGATCCGGGTGTGGTGGATGAGAGGGGGGAGGTCGACCACGAGGGGATTGATATGGATATGCGGCTTGACCTCGACTGGGTCTTTGCCGCGGGAGGGCAGGCCATGCCCGGAAGCTGGGACGGCTTGCTGCCTCCTGATGCATTGTACTTCAACCACGACGGCCCGGAGTAGGCCAGTCATTCTACGCAATGATGACAGAAACACACCAGCGGAAGACGAACGTGACAAGACATGATGTGTCGAACGCCGGCCATGCTAACCTTGAATTACTTTTGATATGGTATCGCTACTAAAAGTACAGGAATTGCTTCTCCAGTCGTGAACAATCTCCCCCTTTCCCCTCAACCCCCGTCTCCCTCACGCCGCCTCCTGCATATAAGGCCACGACCCCCTCCACGACAACATCGTCATCAACGCCTGCGGACTACTCCTCCCAAACTGCGCCCTCGCCATCGCCAGGCTCTCGCCGTACTTACTCGCCCTCTCGACCGTGTAATTCAGCTGCCCCATCTCGCCGTACTGCCACACCCGCATCGTCGTCGGCGTCCGCCCCTCCGCGCGCTCCACCGCGACAATATTGTCGTCCGCCCGCTCCAGCGTCAGCCGCGCCTGCTCAAACTCCTGCGCCGTAAGCTGCAAGCCCGCCAGCGCGAACAGGCACTTGCACGCCTCCCGCAGCCGCCCCTGCGCCATGTACGCCGCCGACGTGCTCGCGTACAGCGCCGTCATCTCCGCGAAGTCGCTGCCGCCCGTCTCCCCCAGCCGCGCGAGCAGCTGGCCCTGCAGGCCGTGGATGTAGTGGATCGTGATGTTCAGCAGCCCCAGCCGCTTCTCCAGGTCCTTGGCGCCGTACTTTACTAGGGAGTGCAGGATGCGCACGCGCTCTCTGCGGTCGACCCGCCGGATGCGCGCCCAGATGAGCGTCAGTGGGTGCCGCGGGCCGTGGACCTGCTCGTGCAGGGTGCAGATGTGCGGGAGCAGCCACTCGGAGATGTCGCGCGGCTGGCTGAGCACGGAGTAGCACAGGAAGAAGGCCAGCTCGGGGTCCTGGTCCTTGATGATCCAGCGGAGGACGTCGAGCTGCGCACATAAGGCAGCGTGGGCGCCGCGGAAGTCGCCGCGGCGGCCGACGATATGGCGGTGCGTGTCGCTCATGAAGTCGCCCCAGCGGTTGGGGCGGTCGCGGGACGGCGCGCGCTGGCCGGCGGCGCAGAGCGTGTCGTCGACCATGGTCCACATGCGGCCCTGGAACGCGCCGTCGAAGAAGCCCTTCATGAGGCGCAGGATCTCGTCCGGGATGCGCAGGTCGGCGGCCGGGTCGATGACGCGCGGCATCGGCGGCGGCGAGGGCGTGCGGCAGCGGATGCCGTAGCGGGCGACGGCCTCGTAGTCTTCCTCGTCTACCGCCCCAGCACCGGTGACTAGGCCGGGCTCGCCCTTGAGCAGCCGCACGAGCTCGCGCTGCGCGTCCTGGTCCTGGTCCGGGGAGGCGTAGCGCGGGTCGCGCTGCAGGTCGGGGCGGCGCTTAAGGTAGTGGGCGATGCGCTCCCACTCGACCTCCTGGTTGCGGACGGTGAAGCGGGTCTTTTTGCCGGCGGCGTCGCGCTTGTTCTTGACCTGGAGCATGGCCAGGACCTCCCCTTCTTTGAACTTCTTGTCGAGGCCCCAGCGCTTGATACGGGTCTTGAACATCCTCTCCCTAGAGCGCGGGTAACGTTCGTGTTAGTCCCCTTTTTTTTTTTCATTACTTCACACCCCGAATCTCTTTCTTGGCCTTGTCGAAAGAGGGGGTGGAGAGAATGTTCAACATGGTGTGTGGAATTTTGGGTAATTCTTCTTTGGAAGGGGTTTTAAGAGGAGCAAGGGTGGGAAAGTGTGTGAACTAGCTTTGGACGGATGTATGGATGGGTTGGGCAAGGTGGGTTTCTTACGTTGCATGAAAGTAGTAAGTCTCCTCCATTATCTGCTTGACCTCCTTCAACGTCTTGTTCTCGTCCCGGTACAGCCTTGTGATGATCCCCCTGTGGCACGTCCAATGGTCCTCTGTGGCGTACACCTTGCTCTTGGTAACTATTGGCAGCGCCACAGGGGCGGAGACGGGGACGTCAACAGGCGAGACAGGAACGGATAGAGCAGCAGCAGCAGGAACAGCAACAGCAGCGGCACCCTCGAGGCACGGGGAGAGCTGCTGCTGCTGCTGCTGCTGCGGAGACTCCATGGTGGTTGGTGGTGTTGGTGGTCGGGCGCAGCGCGACGGCGGCAGCGGCGGGCTGGGCTTGCGGTTGGCGTGGAGTTCCAAGGTTTTTCCAAGGTCCAGATCCAGTCCAATCCAGTCTGGCTATTCCGTCTCCTCTTCGCCCGATCGAGTAGTCGTCGGTCAGCAAATAGGTGGTCCTTTTCCCGCGCGAGGCTCGAGGCTGCGGGACAAGCAGATTTGGGGACAGCCCAAGCCACCCCCCGTTCAGCCAAACAAACCGCACAGCAACCCAGACGAGGACGAAAAAAAGAGGGGAATCCCCCAGGCTGGGGGGGACGGGAGGAGGAGCAAAGAGCTGAAGTCCGAGGGAGGGAGATATGGAGAGATTGGGGGCTCCGCCGTCAGCAAGATCGGGCGAAGGCGCCTTTCCTGGGATTTCCTGGTTCAGTAATAAGTTCGGTGTAAGAGCGAGGAAGCTTCAGCTTGGGGGGTTGGTTGGCGAATCCTTCCTCCGTTCTGCTGGTCCTAAAAACTGTGAAGGACGGAAGAGTGAATGTGATAGGTGTAGAGCAATTCCCCTTTCCAGGAGTTGCGCCCGAATCCTTCTTTTTGGGGGCCGGGAACTGCAGACCGAACAAAATAATTGTGGGAAAGGGTGCGGCGCACGCACAGAAACAGAGCAAGTTCGGTCTTATGTTGGAAAGACGATTCCTTGGGATGCTCGAGTGCCTGAGGGAGGGGGAGAAGGCGAAGGGGGGGAGAGGACGTGAGGAGCAACAGCACGCAACGAGGGGGGGAGGACGGAGGCCGGCGGGCGGTGGTATGTGACTTGGTGACGTTGGACCCCCCGACTCGAGCGGCCTCCGTGATTGGCCCAGGTCAAAAGGACTTCGCAGCTTTAGCGAGATTTCCCGTGCAGGGTCGGCTTTTGGTGGGCATCGGCGGGAGCTGCGCGGATGCGGCGCGTGCCGGAGGAGGTGATTGGTCGTGTCTGGCGTGAAAGGATCATTAAGCAAAATAGCGATGTGGCTTGTGTTGTTTTCGGGATTTGGAGATGGTTTGATGATGATGGGATCAAAATGGGCTTGAGCGAGGTAGATGCGGGTCAGTCCAGTCTTCTTAGTTTATTTGGCGGAGGGGCGGAGTGGCGTATGCAACCTTGATTCAACAACTTCAAGAGCCTCGAGGGGTGAGTGGTGGTGATGGTGGGTGGTACGAGGGGTAACCTGATTGCTGTTCCGTGATGTTTGCTCTCCGGTGTTCGTCTCGAATGGCAGTGAAATGTCGAACCGGCGATCCGGCCTCGAAACGGGGGTGGTCGAGAACAAAGGACGGGAACTCAAAAGGCCCCCGCGTCTTGCCAGCACAGCACACAGCACGACATCCACATACACTCTCCTCCACTGCTCACCACACCTCGGCAGAATAACTCCTTAAATGCACCCAGACAAGCCCATCCCCTTCCCCTTCTGCAATTATTCAGCCTTCATTCGGCTGCAATTACAATTATCTCGCTGCCCCCTTTCCCCTCAATTAACGGAGATGCTGACCACGCAGCAACCTTCCCTGTTCCCTCTCCCGGCCCATCCTATCAAACAAGCATGGAACGCGGCAGGCTGGATGAACTGGATGAACATCTCGAGTAACACACAAGAGTGCCGGTAACATGGGTGATTTGGAATGAAACCGCACATCATGTCTGGTTTGTTGTCTTATAGCCCCCTCCCCGAGCGTTCCCGGCCCATGATCAGGCCACGCAACGATGCCCTCACGAAACACACAAATCCCGAATGTCACCGCGACGCAAGAGAGACTGTTGCACTGGATTTCGCTACGGATACATCTGCCGAGCTGCAACTACCGATCCCCACCCGCATGTTGTAGAACCTTTACTCACTCACTCACTACCACCCAGCCAGCCAAGTCCATCCATCTACCAATCCGTATACCACCGATCAAACAAATCAGCAGGCGGCGGACCGGACGCGTACCCGTTGATGCCCGGGCCCTCGAACCGCGCCCGGAACATGTTATCGAACTCGTCCCGCGTCATCCCCGCGCCTCCCCGTCGGTTGTGCTCGTTCTGCTCATCGGCTTCCCTGTTGTACCCCAGACCTCCTCCCCCTCCACCGTAACCCCCACCGGCACCGGGGGAGGAGCCCTCGCCGAAGCCAGGCGGCGGCCCGAACATCTCCTCAAAGCTTACCCCCACACCACCACCACCACCGGAGCCGTAACCGTAGCCAATGGCCTCCGGGCCAAAGCGCCCGCCGAAACCCCCGCCGCCAAAGACCCCGCTCAGAAACTCCTCAAACCCCATCTCCCGCTCCGCTCCGTATCCGCGCGGCTCATACCCTCTTCCTCCGTAACCCTCCCTCTCATCCATGCCCATCCTGCCACCACCACCACTACCACTACCTCCTCCACTTCCGCCGGCTCTCCTCCGAAAAGCCTCCATAAAGACCCGCCCCCACTCCTCCTCGCTCCTCCCCCTGCCCCCCGTGTCCATGTACTCAAACGCAGCAGACCGATACGGCGACGCGCCAAACGTCCGCTGCTGCTGCTGCTGCTGGCCGCGCTCGCGCCGCTCGCTCTCAAAGTTCTCGCGCGCAAAGCGGCCCGTTCCGCGGTAGAAGCCGTCGGGGTACTGGTTGCTCTCCTCGCGGCTGCGGTTGCTGTTGTTGTGATCTTGCCGCTGGTCCCGGTTCTGTCCACCGCCTTGCGCACGCGCGGCGGCGGCGCGGCCCGGCGAGTTGCTGGCCTCGGAGTATCCGTCGAATTCGTAGTGCATTGTGCGAAGTTGTGTGTCTGTCTCGTAACAATTGAAGATGCTCGTCAGGAGGTGCAGGTTAATACTTTATGCCACGTCTACTCCTGGGCAAATCCTTCTGCGCAGGATGTGGAGGGTATTTATGAGGTGTTTGCTGGTTATGGTGGCACAGTGACTAACTCCCAAGCAATTGCGATTTCGCCAGTGATGAAGTGAAAACATGTCGCGGCTGAGGCAACACACTGCTGGGAACAAAACATCCGCGGTGATTCACTTTGCAACGTACATCACTTCACTGCGGCGTATAGACTTGATTGTTGGGTATTCGCTAAGATTTGTTTTTGCAAGCGCAGTGAGTAGCGCCAATTGTCTATGTACAAGCTCCAGATATGAAGCGATTCGACCCAGCCTCATGTCTTAGCTTGTCATCTCCCATGCCGAAGATGACAAGCGCTGTCTGTCCACCTGGTATGCAGGCAGAGGCGGGTATAATAGAAAACATACATTACAGGTATCCAGGATCCAGTAGACGCATGATCGCTCCCATGGATAACGCCGAGCACCAAACAAGTAAAAAAAAGAATTATGTCGTAGCAGTGTTTGCTTCGTTGCGTAAAGAAACGGGGCCTTGGAACCCGGACGCTGGCTTCACGCTGTGCATCTCCATGCCCTGGGAGTCGCCCTTGGGTTGCTCCCTGTAGGCACCGAGACGCTGATCGCCAGAGTTGTACCGCTTCTTGAATTGGTAGTAGGTAGGTGGCCGAGGTCGGCAGAGGACAACGATCCAGTTCTTGAGCATGCTGCCTTGGGTGAAGGCCCGGAAGCGCTCCTTCTTGATGAACTTGTGGGAGTTGATGTACTCTCTAGTTGTCTCGCCTCGCGCCATCAGGAAGATGTGGTAGCCCATGAGGGCGGCCGGGTACAGGAAAGAAATAAAACCGTAGATGACCATCGCAAACGGGACGCGGAAGTCGTCAATGGATTGGCCAAAGGAAATGCCGGAAAGGTTCATGTGGATGAGGATTTGGGCCAGAGAGGCACCCATAAGGTAGAGCGAGAGGAATGTGGCGGATGACACAAAGGCAAAGAAATATCGGTAGTTACGTCGGCCAACGCAGTTGTTGAGCCAGACGCAGTGGTGGTCGTGGGTCTCGATGCAGTTGTCGCAGAGACGGCAGTGATGGGCGCGAGGAGGTCGCCAGATGTTGCACGTTCGGCAGTGCTTGACGGGAACCTCCATGGCCGCTGTGGAGGACTCGGCGGACTTGATGAGAGTCCAGTCGTTTGTTGGAGGGCCTAGTCGGAGGGGGTCTTCGGTGGGTTCGAGAGGAGGGAAAACGTGAAGATTGCGAGGAAGAATCTGCGAGGTGTCAGCGATATCACTAATATTCAGGGGGCTTAACTTACACCAGGGTCGGAAACAGACGCATGGAGGAAGGAGGAGATGCAGATGTAGAAGAGGTATGCAAACGTTATGGGTATGGCAGGGCTAATGTTATGCCATATCCATGGTGCAGAGAAGATGAAGAAGAGCACAGCAGGGATGATGATGAACAGTCCCGTGGCGACGTTCACTGGCCGATGCTTGGTGTTCTGGAAACGACCACCGAGACAGAAGACGGTGTTTCCTTCGAAGTATTCGAAGACGTAGCCCAGGTTGGTTTTCGACTTCCTCAAGTTGTTCTTGTCTGCGGGTCTCGAGGAGTCCACCGGGTTCAGTCGTGGGGTCGAGGCATTCGACGAAAGCTTCTCGGCGCCCGGCAGGCTTCGGTTGGACTTGTTCTGCTCGCCGTCGCTTCTCCCTGGCAGCAAGAAGCTTGAGCGGAAGGATCGCGGCGACTTGGCAGGGCTCTGGTTGCCTCGGTCCCTGAACCGTCTGTCCACATTCACGCTGAGATTCCGACTGTTGCGCTGTTGGCGGTATATCGGGGTGACGCTTTCAGACATGCTGCCTGCTGGGTAATGGCCGTGAGTCGGACTGGTGTTGGCGGTTATTCTGTCGTAGGTTCCCTGGTCGGTGTATTCGGTTCCTCGGGACGGAGGCGGCCTTCCTTCACCATCACCGCTGAGTTGCCTCTGAAGGCGGGCAACGGGGTTCGAAACCGGGTTTGAGATAACGCTGTGCCGAGCATTCGGTCCGCCACTGGCCACAGCAGCCGCAGCCGCAGGACTCGGTTGTGCAGGCTCGGCATCCTCTAGAGTCGGTTGCTGTCGGTTTTGGGTTGAGGGGCGAGATGCGCCGCCGCGCTGGGCCTGTAGTTTCTGGGAACTCATGGGACGAAAAAAGGCCGAAGATGTGAGAGATGGGACATGGCTGCGGCTGGCAGAACTGGGCGGCCGAGTGTTGACGGAGCCGGCAGTACTACCCCCGCCAATACTCCCCCTCTTCTCGTGCAGACTCGTGATGTAGTTCAGTCGCGGAGGGGGCCCTCGTCGCCAGCCTTCTCTGGATCCAGACATGCCCGTCTTTGCCGTTCCTGGCCGCGACACAGTCTCGGAGGCCATGCCGCTTTTCCTGCGCGGGTTCTCAGAAAGAGTCTGTTGGGTGGCGGCTTCCCCGCCGTCGTCGGACGCGATATCGGTCATACGCGAGGAGATGATGCTCGGTGGGCCTGGCCTGTTGGAGCGCCCGGGGAACTGAGGTTTCGGGAAGCCGTCATCGTCGGCGGGAGGTTTGTTGGGGCCGGAGCCCTGGTCTTTGGAGGCCATGATCGGCGCTGCAATCGGTAAACCGCTGTCGGCGCAAAGTTATTCGTGTATTCGTATCGGTTCTCCACTATAACATGTCGCTCTCTAGGCGGGGATCAATATCGTGAGGTTGGTAAAGGCTCGGATGAAGACCTGTCGAGGAGAGAGAGGGTCGGTCGGCAGAGGGCGTCGGGGGTAGAAATCGGCGCTTTGGCGGACGTGACGATTTCGTGCGTGGGCGCGCGATAGGACCGGTAGGCTCGGCGTAATGCAGGGCGGAAGGTTCGAAAAAGGTGGGAGCGCAGAGTGTGCGGTGGGAAATGGGTATTAAAAAAAAGGTCGTGCGAAGAGTAGAAGACGGGAAAAAGGCCCGTGAATTAAGGTAAGGTCGGTATGGTCCGGTCGGTAGGTCGAGTAGGTGAATGAGGGAGTGTGTGGGTTTGTAGGTATTCGTGTCGTCGTATCGTTGGGACGTCGGGGCGTCGAAGATGGGTCTAAGGTGGTGAGAGAGTGACGGAGTGGGAGAAAAAAGAAAAAGGATTGGCGGATGGGCCGTGACAATGAGCGAAGCAGCGAAAAAGAGACGACCAGAGATGGAGTTTGTTGTCTTGCCTGGAGTTCCTTTTTTCGAGACGGACCACCAGGACAGGCGAAAAAGCAACCTCCACTGACTAAAGGTTGGCGAGGCCAGGCCAGGCCAGGGAAGGGAAGCCGGGTGGGAAAAGCATAAGGCAGAGCCGGGGGGGGGGGCACCTCACAACACTGAAGGACGCAGTAAGGGGGGCGATGGATGTGCCTGGGTATATCCGTGCCTTGTGCATGCACAACCACCCAGACGGGACTAGCGGTGCTGCCTCGACAAGTAGCTGCCGCCTGTCATCACTAACAGAACTCTGTGTGGCTGACACTGCGGGCATGATAGCAGGTGCGCTCAGGCCCCCTCTGAAACGGCTATGGCCGCCTGTTTATGCACAGCGGCGCGCAGTTGTGCCAGCCAATTTTGATTGCAATTGCCGCATTGGGGGCCCCAGGTTTAAATTGCTACAGCAGCACAGCAGCCAACGGGACGCCGCGCCCGTGACGGCTGCAATGCCGAGGTGACGAGATTTCTGGGACGATGGAACCGTTCAGGCACCATTGCGACCTTCAACTGTCTGCGCGAGCGACGAGCGACCTGAGCGCTGCGACGCCAGACCTGCACCTGAGAATTGAGATTGGGATGCCCCGCACGGGCCAGTCTTGTTCTAGCCTCAAAGTCTGTCGATGGCGTTCGTTCGTTCTTTGACATGTTCTTCGCGGTCCTCGGAATGAGGGCTGTCTTGTTTTGGTCGATGTTGACATTGAATCACATGGCCAGAGACGCGTCTTGCCCCTCTTTGGTGAGCCGTTGAGGCTGCTGCAACGTCGTCGAGGGTCCGCCGCGATCTACCCGGAATCCTGGGTTAGACCTCGCTCTTAAGACGCTGCCAATAACCCGTGTAACAGGGAAATGCTTGAACCACTCATTCCAGACGCAATCACTCGATTTGCTGACAGATACGCGCGGGAAACACTGAGACTCTGCATTGCCGCTTCTGCGACGTCGATGAAATCCATTCATGCCGAAATTGCTTAACGCTAAACCACCGCGAATTCGTCTGGTTTTCCATATCTTGCATCGCTGTCGAAACATGGGTCATCCCATCAGCGAAAACACTTGCATATGCCATCTCCCGGTGTCGACACGAACCGCACGTCTCGACATCTGAACTAGGCTTACAAGCCCCAAGAAGCATAGACAGAAGGTTGCGAACACGGGATGTTCCTGAATGTAACACCGTTAGCCGGTCTCTCTATTGGCTGCCTCAGATCGCATCCATCACGGCAATCTTTCGTCTTAAGGAGTACGGGTGATCGATGAGAGAGCCTATTGGTCGCGCGCAGTTTTTGGACTCTGATCTCACATTCATTGCTGGATTTCACCCATCTTCATCTCGTAGGCGTAACTCCATCTGTCGGTCTGCTTCATAAACTCCTTCGAGAGACGCCGCCACCAAAGACAATACTGGCGAAATGATGATCATGATGACTTCGCCGAGCGACACGGGCTCCACATCGTTGAGAGCCGCAACGGCACAAAGCGTGTTTGCTAAGCCGAAGAGAAACCCAACTACTCGACGTGCGCCAGGTTGCAGTAGGTACGGCTGATATGCCATTTTGTCGCTGAATCTCCATAATGGAATTTCCAGGCGGTCTATCGTGACTTTTAACAAGAATGATTCCAAAGACTTCAACAGCTTCGGAGGTCAGCATTCAGCTATGTGTACGAATAAGTCCGGGATGGCCAATGGTATGTAGCTTTGCTGACCACGGCCATCAGGACTGCCGGCCAGTTGGTGCTGCTGTGCATTGGCCACGTATTTGAGGGCGTCTCTGGCACTATTTTGATATCACTGGGCAAGATCGCAAGAATCGAGCCGTGAATCTCGGGTATTCACCGGCTTCGACGCAGGACGGCAATCGAGATCTGCTTAGCAAAGTATCCTGCTTAAACCATCCGACCTCTTTAGTGGCATAGCAGGCACCAAAGCCATACAGTATGAGGTAATGCCCACCTCACCCACCATTGGCCAATTACCTCCCTCCCTTCACCCGGCCAATCGTTTCTCCCGAATTTCAACATTGGAATCCCGTCTGGAAGCTCCGAAATCATACGACAGCCGAACCTCACCTCTCACAACCACACCCAATCCCACCACCAAACGCCCGCGCAACACCGCAACAATGGCCTCCTTCGTCGCCCGCCGCACCTTCTCTACCTCCCTCCGCCGCTTCGCCGACGACCACGCCAAGCAGCAGCTCACCCAGGAGTCCAAGCGCAACCCCGAGCTCTACGTGCGTGATATCTCCCACCCAGCCCCAAAAAGACCCAGTTTCTCCAAATCCCGAAATAAAGCCTTACATCACGATGCCTGCCTCTCCGCGACAACAACCACAACGCCGCCCGCCGAACACGCATAGTTCATTATTTCGACCTGGAGATTGCGGAGACGGACATGACATGGCATTTTGGGTCGATTGGCGTGCGGGGGACGGGGAAAACGACGTATAATGGAAGCTAATCGAATTTTCTACGACAGATCCTCGGTGCTGTCATGGCTGCCGCGCTCGGCGGTGCTGGTCTCTACTTCGGTAACCTCACCCCAACCCATTTCGCAATTTTCCGCAATCCCGCTGACGTTCGACCGCAGGCCGCACCCCCACCACCTCCACCTCCGAGAGCGCCGTCCTGAAGGCCGGTATGCCCTGGGAGACCGACTCCGAGGGCAAGTACAAGTACCACCCCGGCGGCAACCCCAACAACGAGCCCAAGGACGCTCCCAGCGCCGTCAACACCGTCATCATCCCCGACGTCACTCTCCCCAAGGTGCGTTTTTCCAAGCTGGCAAGGAACCAGGAACCCCATGAAGAAGACGGTCATGTATCGTACGGAGGCAGGCTGCAGTCATAGCGGCCCACTCCCCGAACGACCGACATCTTCTCGGCAAGGATACGCTCAGGCTGACTGTTTTTCTGCAGGAGTTGCACGACAAGTACAACAAGTGGGGCAAGGACGGCTACTAAAGAATTTAATGATACCGGCAGCGTAGACGAAGAAGAAACGGGCATTCGCGCAAGCTGTGCAACGGACGGAAGGTGTGGTTTTCATGTGTAGATAGGGAGAATTCAGAATTTTTGCTACAATTTTCTTGTTTACCCTACACAATTGCTTTACGTTCACTCTCATCTACGGAGCTTCTCTCTCATCTAAACATGAGTCACGACTCAAATGACTGTCCTGGAGATCTCCCGCCCTCACTCGAAGAAATTGGTATCAGATTTTCAACAGCATGCAATTAAGTCAGGTGGCATGTATTGATACTCCCACGAACAAGCCCCTCCAGAGGTGATGCTCCAACTCCCCGAAAAACCTCACATCACAGCCTACGCCTACGCCAAGCCCTTGACGACTCCCCCGTTTCACACCACACCCGCCCGGCCCGCTCTCTCTACGAAGCAAGCTGCTCAATCTCATCACCAGTGAACCCGAACAGATACAGCAGATCCAACAGACTCTCGCTGTTCAGTCGCGTGTCGGCCTCCATCTGCACCATCGGCTTCGCGTTCCACGCCACGCCGAGCCCCGCCGCGCCCATCATCAGCAGGTCGTTCGCCCCGTCGCCGACCGCCACGACCTGCGACAGATCAATCCCCTCCTTGCCCGCAATCTCCACGAGGAGATCGCGCTTGCGCTCCTTCCCGACAATCAGCCCCTTCACCTCGCCCGTCAGTGCCCCCGTCGACTCGTCCACGACAACCTCGTTCGCGTGCGCGTGGTCGATGCCGAGCTCTCCCGCAAGCCAGGCCGTCAGCGGCAGAAATCCGCCCGAGAGGACCGCGGTCTTGACGCCGAGGCGCTTGAGCGCCTTGATCAGCGCGGGCACGCCGCGGGTGACGTCGAGCGCGGGGCGCAGGGTCTCGAAGAAGGAGGCGGGCACGCCCTTGAGGAGCTGCACGCGCTCGCGGAAGGCGGCGTCGAACTCGAGCTCGCCGAGCATGGCGCGGTGGGTGATGTCGGCGACCTTCTCGGCGACGCCGGGCGGGCCGTGGGCGGCGAGCAGGTCGATGACCTCCTGGGTGATGAGGGTGGAGTCCATGTCGAAGACGACGAGGCGCGGGTGGCGGCGCCAGAGGGAGTCGGGCTGGAGGGCGACGTCGACGCCCCACTCGCGCTCGAAGCGGTAGATGAGCTCGTGGCGGCGCAGGTCGGTGAGGGAGAGGTAGCTGCGGCAGGGGGCCGGGTCGAGGGTGAGCTCGACGACGCGCGGGCTCGGCTGGGTGTCGAGGCAGCGGTGGGAGGAGGTGTAGTCGGAGCCGTCGTGGCCGGCGGGCAGCGGGAAGGTGGACATGAGGTGCAGGAAAGAGGAGACGCACATGGGCGAGATGTAGGAGCCGTAGAGGTGGTCGAGCTTCTCGGGCTCCGAGGCGGGCGGCTCGAGGGGGAAGGAGTCCGGGTTCTGGGTCGGCGCGAAGTTGGCCGGGATGGACTCCTTGGTGCTGCCGGCGTCGGAGGATGTGGCCGGAGCGGCGCCGGCGCCGGCGGGCGGGGCGGATGCTGCAGCTGCTGTTGCTGCTACGCCGGCGCCGGTGGGAGAGGCATGCTTGCCGTTCGGTTTATAGAACAGGGTCGCAATGAGGCGGTCGGAGCGCGGCTTACCGGCGGCGGGGGCGCAGTTGGGGTGGGAGTAGGTGTGGTTCAGGCCGCTGTCGACGATGGTCGGGGGGTTCTCCTCGGAGGGGACGCCATTGAAGGCGACGAAATTCTTGCCGGGGGAGTGGCCGTGCCTGGGCGGGGAGGCGAGGGAGGTGTTGCTCAGGTCCTCGACGACGGTGTCGATGCCGAAGCGGCTCTCCGGATGCTGGGGCGGCCGGTACTGCTGGTGCTCGCGCAGGAAGGAGCTGCTCCTCATGGACGAGGTGAGCTGCGGTCGGGGTGAGGTTGTGGACTTGGCGGGGCTTGCGTCGGCCATGGCGGAGACGATTTTGTCCTTTTTTTCTTTTTTTTTCTGTCGTCTTATAAAAAAAAAATCACCACACGCCGGAACTAAGGCGGGGGTGGTGATGGAGGGGTTTGGGGAGTCGGGAGGGAAAAAAGGGCGATGCAACGGGCGACCAACCAAGCTGCAGCGATAAGAGCTAAGCGGCTATGGACGAGCTTGAGGTGAAGAGGGAGGAAGGGAAGGAGGATGAGAGGAGGGGAATGGGACGGCGGCGCGGGGGCGAGAGAGAGAGAGAGAAAGAGGGAAGCTCGGAGGGGGAGCTGAGCTGGGCTGAGCTGGGCGTTGCTCGTGAAAGAGGCAGAAAGCTAAAAAGAACTTCACAGCAAACCGCGTCGACTCATGTTTCGAAGGTAAAACAGAGACCACCGCGTGGTTGGACGACAGGACGGGACAGAGAGCAAACCAGCAATAGCAGTAATTATCAGTGGCAGCAGCAGCAGCAGCAGCAGCAGTAACAGTCACAGCCGCCGCGTGGGAGAGACCTCGAGAGGAGAAGGCTGGCTGGCAGACAAGGCACACACACACTGTGAGGATGAACTGTGTGTGTTCAGCCCCCGCCTTTCCGTCACTGGTCCGGAGCCGAAGCTGGGATCCGCCAACGCCGTGCGCCGTGGTCATCCCCGGCGTCTCATTGGCCGAGGCAGCGCCCGTGGATGATGTGCGTTGGCGCGACGGTGGACTCTGCGCATCACGTGGTGGCCCTGACGAAATTTTTGACACGGCCGGGAGAGGGCTAACGTCAGGTACGGATGGCACGGTGAGAGGCCGCATTACATCACCTCCGGCCAGGGGTGGTGGTGGACGTGGTCCCGTCAATCTTTTCTGTCTGTGTCTCCTGTGGTGGGTGCGCAAGGACACTGACGGTGAGTGCGGGTTGAGTGAAAGTTGTCGGTGAGTGTCAGTTCAAGGCGAGGCGACTTCCTTTTTTTTTTTTTTTTTTTTTTTTTTTTTTTTTTTTTTTTGGCAACGGTCGACGGAAGTAAGGCCCCGGTGACAGTCGTCCGCTGTCAGCCTGGGATCAGCGCTGCGGTGCATCTCGGTGCCCTCCGTTGCTCTAGCCTCGTCCGAATATGCCGGCGCCAGTCGTCAGTCGTCATTCGTCAACATCCTTCAGTCGCCAGGGGATGGACGATTCTCTTGTGGCAGCCCTATCGCCTGCTTTATCATCCCCTAAGTACGTACGGAACCGCATACGGAACCTAGCCGGGCGTCACCGTCATTTGGGCTCGGGCCAGCTTACATCAGACACTCTCGCCTGTGTGTCTGTGGTCTTGTTTAGTCAGACGCTTCCAACTTGTAAGTTGTTTGTCATCCCGTCACCGCAGGAGCCGATGACTGATCATGGCTGAGCAGCGGCGAGCGGACACCTCAACGGCCCAGGAGGCTTGCAAACAGCGGTCTCCGCTGATAGCGGACGGAGTCAAGCGGGAATAAGACGCACGATCGAGGAATACAGCCATCTATTGTAAATGGCCGATTACGCTGTGTCCTGGGCTGCTGATGGGGGTTTGTTCTCCTCTTCGCCGCAGCCGCCATCGGCCTCTGAGTCTTGGAAGTTTGATGTTGGTGATGGGGCTCTGCCAGATTGATGAGCTGGCAGTGGCGCCTGAGAGTCTGAGAGTCTGACTGGTGATGATGGATCAAAATCAGCCCGGAGGAGTTGGCCAAGCAGCCTACGGCTTCACTCTCAACCTCACGATGGAGGCAGTTCAGCTCCTCCAAAAAGGCCACGACAACTCGTTCCCAAGCGGGAGCTTAAATCATCCGAGTAAACCCCCTGAAGGAGGAGTCTTCTTCCTCGCCGCCATAACCGCCCATACAGCCCGCCATCTCCTTTTAAAGGCCGTGGCCTCAAGCGGTGAGCATCCTCGGACGAAGTCGGCACCGCGATGGAAGCCCTCGGAGCGGTGATAAAACGAAACGAATCTCACGTCGAAACCCGATTGTGGATATACCAGGCATTTTTTTTACAACGGGCGGGTTCAGGTTGCCATGGATAATGGCCCTTGGGCATCGGGCGTTGGCGTTGGCGGGTGGGATGCAATGTGATGGATGGGCCATGACCATGGGGGAAGTTTGTTGGCACTGGATTGCGTGCGCGCGCCCAAAGTCCGGCGCGGGATGGATGAATGGGCCTCAGACGCCGGATCACCTTGTCACAGTCCCACCGACGGCCGGCCGACTGCCGTGCCGCCCCGAGACTAGAAACAATGGAAACGAAGCCTCAAGCCACCGAGTGCCGTAACACCCACTAGTGGCCAAGCCGACTAGTGGCCCGCGCGGAATCACGTCTTCTCGCATCATCATGGCGAATCCGCACCGGTGTCTCTCGTGGAACGAAGGCCCCCGTTTCGTTTTTGGTCGCTGAACCTCGAGGCAGTCCCAGATCATCGTCGAATTTCGGGGCTTCTTTTCACAGATACAAGCAGACCCGGACACGGCCCCAATGTTATACTCACCCAGATTGCGGCTTCCGGCTGCCGGGAACCGGGCCAGAGGCAAATCTTTTGCAAAGTAAATCTACTCCGGCTCCCGGGGCGATGGCGCAATTGCGGGATGTCCACGGTACGGAGGATCCCCTGCCTCACACGACCAATCACGTCTCGCCGCCCTCATCACGAAAGGTTTAGCGTCGATGTCGTGATTGCTCCCAGACCACGCCTCGTCGTAGGAGAGTTGCAAAATATTCCTCAAGCGCCTGGCTCTCAATGCAAGCTTCCACTTGCCAGCTATTGCGCAATACCTGGGCAGGCTCCAGCGTGCGGGTGCCCATCTGCACTCCTCTATCGGCCTTTGGTTCGTTCGATCGTGCTAGAAGGGCGTACTTGGTGAAAAATCAAATTAGTAATGTTGCTTGATGATGCCCTGTGCCCGGAAAATGATGCTCCTCCCGCCCCCTTCCCGCCGTGTAAGTGTCCCTCCTGGTCCTCCGAGCCCGTTCCTCATAAAACAGTCTCTCGCCTTCCTCCTTTCTCTCTGATCCAAATCTGATCTCACTTCACCCTAGACTAGCATCTTGCGTCATTTGCTTTTCGGTTCATCTCTTTCATCTCTTTCGACAAGAGCCGTTCTCAGCGAATATACCCCGGGTTTTCAACAGCACACCCTCCTCACACAGCAACACTCACCATATAACCCCGGGCTCTCAGCACCTCAGCAGCAGGAACCCCTCCTCCTCACCCAACCCTTCTGCCCTCTTTCACATCCCAACAGCACCTTCAACATGTCGTCCGCTGTTGAAGCCGCCACCGCGACGTCCTCCGTGGCGTCGTCCCCCAGACTGAACGCCGTCGAGGCCGCCAAGCTGGACCAGCAGGAGGTCGAGTCCGGGTACGGCTCCGCCACCGACGCCTCGTCGACGTCGTCCTCCATCGCGGCCCTGCCGCTCATCTCCCTCACCCAGCCCCACCTCAAGCACCTCAACGACCAGCTCGAGGACATGCACCCCATCGACATCCTGCGCTTCTGCCGCGTCATGTTCCCCAACCTCTTCCAGTCCACCGCCTTCGGCCTCACCGGCCTCGTCACCCTCGACATGCTCTCCAAGATCCAGAAGGAGAACCCCGCCGCCGCCAACGTCGACCTCATCTTCCTCGACACCCTCTACCACTTCTCCGAGACCCACGCCCTCGTCGACCGCATCCAGCAGCGCTACCCCAACGTCAAGCTGCACGTCTTCAAGCCCTTCGGCGTCGACACCACCGCCCAGTTCGAGGCCATGTACGGCGCCCGCCTCTACGAGACCGAGGCCGAGATGTACGACTGGATCGCCAAAGTCGAGCCCCTGCAGCGCGCGTACCAGGAGCTCGGCGTCGCCGCTGTGCTGACCGGCCGCCGCCGCTCCCAGGGCGGCGCGCGCGACAAGATCCCCATCATCGAGGTCGACGACGAGCGCGGCGTCGTCAAGATCAACCCGCTCGTCAAGTGGTCCTTCAAGCAGGTCCAGGACTACATCAAGACGCACAACGTGCCGTACAACGACCTGCTCGACCGCGGGTACAAGTCCGTCGGCGACTGGCACTCGACAGCGCCCGTCAAGGAGGGCGAGGACGAGCGCGCCGGCCGCTGGAAGGGCCAGCAGAAGACCGAGTGCGGCATCCACAACAAGAAGTCGCGCTACGCGCAGTACCTCGAGGAGATGGAGCGCAAGGCCGTCGAGGCCAAGAAGGCGGCGCCGTCGTCGTCGGCCGAGGCTGAGAAGGCCGGCCAGGCTGCCATCGCGCCTGTTGTCAAGGCGGAGAAGGAGGAGCAGGCTGTCGCGTCGCTGTGAGCGTCATGTCGTTCGGCGTGAGCGGTTTTTCTTTTAACTTATAATGACCTGTATATATGATGGCATGACGGCGTTGAGATTTTGGGAGCATAACTAAAAAGGGAAACGGCACGGGACAGCATGCGGGCGTTCCGGATGATGGGTTTTCAAAGTCATAGAAACCATGATTGTATCTCGCGCGTATCGCGGATACCACCCCAGATCCTATCAGATTAGGTGGGAAAATATGAAATAAGATGAAGAATTCATGAAGACGCCCTGTTTGCTCTGAGTGTGAGAGTGA
This sequence comes from Colletotrichum noveboracense, assembly GCA_026319125.1. Lineage (NCBI taxonomy): Eukaryota > Fungi > Ascomycota > Sordariomycetes > Glomerellales > Glomerellaceae > Colletotrichum > Colletotrichum noveboracense. The sequence goes on along the minus strand of JANUHK010000041.1, from coordinate 117,338 downwards.
AGTGCGAGGTGTGCGGGTGTGATGTGCGGCTCCTCCATCCTGCGTCCCGCTGAGACCCCGCATCCGGGACAAAAGTGGGCACGGGTGACCACGGCTCATAAGATGCTAACAGCCTTGCTCGTACAACACACCAACGCATGTTAGTTCACTGACGTCCCTTGCCAAAAAGCTTATTTCGGCATCCACGCAAAGCTGCTCGTGACCTCCTTCCCAATCTTGCAGTGTTATTGGATGTGAGAACAGAAGGATCTATCGTTGCACAAGATATGCTTCCATCCTCCTAAGACCTTGGAATGGGGTGGTTTGCAGATTGAAACTGTGTCGATATCGTATCACGAATCATTGGCATTATGACCTTTGAAGCAGTTGGTCCGCAAAAGACCGACGCAGTTGCACATTTTAATTAGTTTTCAACGGTCTGTTATTTAATCATAGGGTTAATTGAACCGTTTTCATCGGCGAAATGCTGTCTGTGGCTGCTCGTCAGCCATACAGCCACCCGAAAGTCTGCCCGTGAGGAGGCGTTGAGAAAACTAAAGCCATGCAAAGCTGACAGGTTACATCCAGCCGGCTACGTGAGCAGGATATAACTTCAGTACTTTCGTTTGGGTTTTCTTATCTAATGGAATCATGTTGAAGGCAAATATTCCGAACATGAGGGCGACGGGTACAATAAATATAGGAATGAGCAGCCGTTGTGATTTCGGCGATGGCTGCTAGAGGAATTCAGGCGAGTGATTTGTATCGAAGGCCTTTCCTTTCCTGCGGGCCTTGAACCGACTCGGTGTGGGCATTGAGCATCGCCAAGCCTTCTCCCAGATGAGCAATAGAGTCAACCAGCTAACTATCTCAACTAACAAGCTCTTATCTCGGACATTCGAATTGATGCTATCCTAGCTGTCACATTATACACCGCAAGTCGGTATATCATAGCTGTCATATCATGATAATACCCCTCTGCCAGTGTTGCTTCCACCGGGTACCGCCAAGCTCTCATGCAAGGGTCCATAATGACTTCATAGCCGTGTGTGCCGGCGATCCGCGGGCCTTGAATCCGCCCAGAGTAAGATGAAAGTCTCTGAACTTGTACTCATGATGTCAGTGTAAGTGCTGCGTGGTTTGTTGTGGGAACGCTGTTGATTTTATTATGTTTGAGTGAAAGTGTTGTGCCGAAATACGTTTTGATCGAATTGTGGTCGAAAACTCACAATGCCTCATAAAGCTGCTGTAGAGTGAAGAGAAAGTTCTTTTCGACAGTATCTTGCATCAAACTAGGCGATCAGACTCTAAAGTTATTCGCTCGACATAGTGGACTGCCATCCACTACCGTTCCTGGCTTCAAGCTTGTGCCAGCTCACGGTCAGCCTCGGATGATCCAAGTCGTCCTCTCATTCCAGTTCAAAAGCAAACACATAATACATAACAAATCAATCTATATAGATTGAAAGGAAGTGCTCATACCAACGATTCCCGGCTGCTCGGTGCCTCAAAACCAATCAAGCACGGCTTCATATCCAACGAACCAGGTCACGCCCCCGGGAAGGTGAGACCTTATATTAAAGCCGCAACACACGCACCGCGAGATAGCCTGATTTCTCCAAGATATCGTCTGCTCTATCGGTTCCCGGGATGTAACATCGGAGGGTAGGACAGCGCGTTGAAAAGAGGCTTGGTACTGGCTCGCAAGCCGACACGGCACCGTGTTCCTGGCAGATATTCACACGGTGCATGTACCTTCCGCAAACCACCACACACAATTTTCACCAGTCACTCCAGGAACCTCACTTACACGGCCGAAAACAAGGTACGACGCCCAACAACAACCCAGCATCCAGCGATTCGACAGGAACAAGTCTCCCGTCCACCCAGATTAGACTGTCCGTGTGCTGTCCCCGTGACCGCTGCACCCCGCATAGACAAACACACGCATACAGTCACAACCACTCACTCCCACGGCAGGCACGAATAATGGCACCACAGCAGCGGGCCCAACTGCCCTCCCCGCCCGCGGCCTTCACGGCGCGCAAGCACAAGATCCTGCAGCAGCTGAGCGTGCCCGACGCGGAGTACACCGACGCCTCGCCCAAGGGGTCCGTGGACGTGGGCATCCGCGAGCTGATTGGCGAGCTCAACGCCCTGGACGGCTTCGTCACGACGAGCAGCTGCGCGGGGCGGGTGAGTGTCTTCCTCGAAGGGAAGCGGAAACAGAATTCGTCTGTACAGGAGGGTGATGATGCCAAGGACGGCTCGACGGAGGGTGAAGACACTGCGAATGCGCTGGCGACGATAGCTGGGCCCGGCGGGAAGGGCGGCGGCGGCACGTGGTTGTATGTATCGCACGATCCTGTCCCTGGGCCGCATGATGAGGACGACAGGCTGCTGAGGCTGCTTGGTCTCGTGGATGAAGCCGAGGGGAGGAAAGCTGGAGCCGGAGAGGCGGGAAGCACTCAGTCTGGGCGAAGGAGACGGCGGCTTATACACTTCAAGTTTGAGCCCATGGTACGTTTGACACCCTTCACTCACACACGCTCATGTACTCGCTTCCAATCTTTGAGCACTATTCTACACCACCCGCCTGCAACTTGACTGACCATCCCCTCAGATCCTCCACGTCCTCACAGCATCCCCATCCCACGCCCAGCTCCTGCTCAAATGCGCCCTCGCAGCCGGCTTCCGCGAGAGCGGCGCCCTGAACCTGCTGCCCAACGCACCATCCACCGACGACCAGCAGCCGTCAGTCACCCCCATCGTGGGCGTCCGCACGATGGGCCTCGGCCTCGAGTCCCTCGTCGGCTACGTCGACGACTCCAACGACACCCGCCACTGCACCGTCTCGGCGGACTACCTGCGCACCCTCGTGGACATCGCCAACGAGCGCTTCGTCGAGAACGCGGCGCGGATCGCGAGGTTCCGCGCCGCGCTGCAGGACGCCGTGGCGGGACCGCCCGCGAGGCTGGGCGACGGCGGCGCCGAGTGGGAGGATGCGGCTGTCAGGAGGGAGCGAAAGAGGGCGGAGGGTTTGAGGCGGAAGGAGAAGATGCTCGCTGCTAGGGAGAAGGAGACGCAGCAGGCTTCTGAGAGTGTGGTAGAGGAGGATGTTGTAGATCTGCCGGAATACCAACTTCATGGGCTGTGATGATGTGACCACGAATTCATTTCGCCATCTATACACTCTCATTTTTATCTTTGCCGTCGCACAATGTGTTATACATCTCACCGTCTCCCTTTCCCCCCGCGTCTACCGGCGTCTTCCTCCCCTAATCCATCACAGAAAAAAAATGAAAACGCAAGATATAAAGATGGATTATCAGGGATAGGACAGACCACCCACCACCACCAACCACCGTCACCATTCCCTCCCTCACAGCATAGGAAACCGCCTCTCCTTTTCTTTACGAGATGACCTTCTCAACCCAGCCCTTCTCCAACCTCTTCACCTCCTCCTTGAACGCCTCCACCTCCTTCCAGCAGTCGAGCGGCCGGCGGTCGTTCTCGCGCAGGCACCGCACCACCTCGCCGCGCGCCTTCTCCACGCCCTCGGGCAGGGCGCGCACCTGCTTGCGCTCCGCCAGCTTCGCGCGCAGCGCCTCGACCTCCTGCTTCACGCTGTCGTGGCTGCGCTGGCCCTCGGGCGCCGCGGCGGTCTCTTCCGAGGCGATCTTGTCGTGCGCGAGGCGGAGCGCCTCGGACTCCTTGGCCTGCAGGCGCTTCAGCTCCTCGGCGACGCGGCGCTGGATCTGGAGCTCCGTGAGCTGGGCGCGGGAGGCGTCGGTCTGTGAAGGGGAGAGGGAGTCAGCTTTGGGATGTACGGAGGGGGGTGTTTGGAGGGGCTTTTTTGAAATCGCGCAGGGAAGGGTGTCGAGGCGGCCGGCATAGAAACGGAGCTCGGAGGAGAGATGTTTGGTGTCCTGGCAGGTGACGGGAGTAGTAGAATTTGGCTTACCTCTGGGCTGGACTGCAGCTGCTCGACGAGGTCGTGCGAGATGCCCGAGGGCGCTGGGCTGCGGGCGCGGGTTAGCTGGGTTTGTTTCCTTGCAACGACGAGCAGATCGGTTCGGGCAATGGATTGGGAGGGCACTTACGCCTTCCACAGGTGTGGCGGCGTGTTGGAGGACGGCTTGGACTCGCTGGCACCCATGATTGCGGCCTCAATGGCTTGGGGGAGGTGACTTTGATATTGTTTGGCGGGCCGTGATGGTATGGAATTTTCCGGAGCCGTGAGCAGAGCGCCCAGGCCAGGTCCCGTCGTCGAGCTGGCACAGCTCCGATGGGCCGGCGGTTGTCTAGCGCACGTGACGGGCTGCTGTGATGGCCGTCTTAATCAGCATGCCTTATGTCATCAGAGGTCACAGCGCTTAGTCATGCTCTTGGGGGCGACAGCTCGCAGGGCACGTCAACGGCCAGCTGGCCAGGATCTGCCCTCCACAGCTTCTGAACAACCTTCTGGAAGCCTTTTTTGATAGCGAGCACTAATAATTCTCAGACTGGCTGCCCGCTCTGAAGGGTCCCACGTCCGTCGGTGACCCCCGCGCACTCCCACCATCCGCCTCTTATTCAACGCACTTCATCACCCTCATCTTGTTTCAAGGATCGCGGGCGACTTGAGAATGGGCGGAGATATGGGAGGGTCTTCAACATCGCAAGATCTACGCGGTCAGCCTCGGCTGTGTCAGATTTTGACAGGACGGTTATCTCGGTGAGATTGATTTTTCACGAAGAGAACCTGGGAAGGGTTGCACTTGCACCAAGCGAGAGGTTCGCACCGAGATGGTTTCTTCGGGCCTCTCCAAGCGAACTGTCTCAATAAACACCCATTTCTCCCCGAAGGAAGGCCAAGCATCAGCATGGGATGTTGCCAAGAAGACGACAATATCGAAAAACAAGATGGCGGCTCAGCAAGGTCTTAAACCCAGCCAGCCGCAAGACACCCAAGAGGCGGCAGAGAAATGAACAGAACCCCAATGCTTAAACAGAGGACTCGGCGGGAAATCTCACGAAGAGGCCGCATATCTCGGCTTCATCTGCACGTGTTTGGCAGGCAGGACAAGGACAGCCCGCTGGACCTGGACGGCGAGATAGATGGTGCTAATGCATGCCATGCCACGCCCGCCTACGCTCACCTGAAGCGGACGGGGCACCAGCAATATCATTGAAACGGCTGGCCACCGAACAAGCAAATGACTTCATGGATCGCGCACGCTGCAGCACGCCCACCTTTTCGCCCGCCCAGGCTGGCCCTGGCCAGGACCCAGGGCGGCTCGCTTCTGGCCCTCTCTGTCTTTCTCGGTCCCAGGCGTTGTGGTCGCTGCGGCCACTATGGACGACCCAGCCAGGCGGTTTGCGAACTTGCAAAGGGAAGAAGGGCCCCACGATGGCCCGCAATGGGAAGGGCAGAAAAGGCTCTTTTCGGAACTCGTCTCCGAGAACTGCGGGCAGGGAGGGCCGGGTTGGGCTCATTTGTTTGCGACGGCGCTTGACGAGGGACTCCCCCGCTGGGAAGAAGCACAGGGCCCCTCGTCGGGGGGCACGGCTACACCGTCACATCCCGCAATTTGTCTGCGGCCGAGGCCAGCAGCGCTCTTGCTCAAAGAGGGCTGTTCTGTCCGCTGCGAGAACTCCAAGTCAGTTCGCAGGCAGGTGGTGACGATATGAAGGAACGGCCTTCAGCCGCGGTGGTAGGGAACGACCCTTGTCGGCAGAACGCTCCGCCCTTGGTGATGGTGGGGGCCGGATCTCTCCCTTCTCTGGGTTTTTGCGAATCGTCTCCCTTTTCAGATGCGGGTTCCTCAATTTTGGCGTTATCTTCAGTGTTGCGACCGTTCGGAGTGTTGCGAGGACAGGGGGTCGATCTGATGTCGATGGGGTTGTTGGTGTTCTAACCCAGACAGCAGCTTTGACTTTTGACAGATCAGACAGGCCACACGGACGTCTGCGAACTGCAAGAGTGGCGGGTGCTGCACTTGCAAAAAGTTACCCATTAGTTGCGAGTTTAGAATTCGCCCAGGGGCAGCGGGCGGCTGGCGACACCAACAGGATGACCTGTAGATTGTTCGATTCTGATCCCTCGGCGGCAGGGAAGGCGCGTCAGCGTTAGTGATGGTGATGGGAAATGCCCAGATTGCGGTATATGAAAGACGCCGAGTGAGCAGAGATGAGGTGAGTGGGCGGCATTGACCGACGGGATGTCGTCAGATGGCGTCAAATGAATGCCACGGCTCAATCGGCCGAGAAGCACGGCACAGCATTATGGCTGAGACGGGTCCGTTGATTGAATGGTGAGGGGCTGCTTCACATGCTGCGGGAGTCTGACGGACGACTGGTTCTCCCAACTGCCAAAGAATTTTCGTCGTCCCCCCTTCTCCCAGGGTTACCATATCCGTCGGAGCTGTCACTTGAGCCCGTCTTAATGACACCTTGGAACCGAACGTCAGTTGCCGTGTTTTCCAGCTTGCCGTTCCACGGAAGGGAAGGGTTGAGCGAAAGATGGGTACACGGCGATATCTGCGCATCTTATGGCGCCCCGTAAGGAATGGGGTGCACGACGTCCGTGTCACCGGTTCCCACACGCACCACCGGAATTCGGGAGCCCTTCTTCTTCCAGACGGGAAACAGGACCGCACTACGCAGGATCGAGCGTAGTGTCGTCTCGTGTACGCGTTGCAGCCGGAGTGCGACTGGGTACGGATATCTTGGTCGGATCTTGGGGCACGCAACGTTGGGCCTCGTGGCGCCCGGCGCAACGGTTTCCTTCTGTCTCTGGACGGGCAGCGTGTCCCAGACAAGGGACCCGAGGGGGCGGACGAACGATGGAAATAATCGAACGACCCTACCCCGAGATCTTTCCCTTTTCCCCCCCAAAAGGGGACTCGGACGAGAAACGGATGGACTGAGAAGCCAACTGGTCTGTGATGTCTCTCGCTTCGGAATAATCGGCTGTCTAGACTGGCCGATTCCAGTGGTCATGGGCCAACAAGCGTGCAGGTTCTCGACAATGGGGTTTCGAATGACTGCACGGGGTGAACAAACGCAACGGTCTGGACGGGTGCCTCCCAGCCAATTGTTGGCATGCCGCTCCAGTCATTTGGGCGTGCTCCAGGGCGGCTGGGCAGTGGATGAGAGGCCCAGAGAGGCCCAGAAAATCGACCGAGAAAAAGACCAGCAAGTCCTCGGTGACCCCTTGAGGTTGTGCATGTTGGTCATCATTTCCATGCCATGTGCAGAAAGAAGCATGGCATGTCGGGTTCAGGTTCAGGATCACCCATCCCCACCGAACGAACAGAGGTGCGAGCAAAGGATTGGCTACTCGTCTTGGCTTTCTTGGTGTTCTCGGGTTAGCACCTGGCCATTGGCTCTCCGCGACCGAAGCGACCGCTCCCCCGTCCCTGTTCATCCGGTCTTTTCCCCTGTCATTTGCTGGCAGGCCGCAGTCACCCTGGGTGAGCCAGACAGCGCTGTCAGTTGTCAAGCCCTTTCGCCTCTGGGAGTCTTGTGGTCCAGTCAGCGCGCAGCACACGGTGAGCTGACGCAGGGGACGGAGTCAGGAACGGCACAGTTCTGACCAGTCGAATGCCCCAGGGGCCAAGACGATGGCGAACAGCCCGGTAAACACTGGACCATTCAGACTGCGCGTTTGGCCAGGGAACGCGGCCAGGTGAAATCGGCCAGCAGCAAGCCACAGATGCAGTCCGCCAGAGCCAGTCAAACCGAGAAATGCCAACCAGTCAGCTGTTTCGTGTTCCTGATTTTCGCCAAGCACGCGGTGGTCCTCGTGCATCCTGCAGTGCTTGCTCAGGATGCCAATTCATCTTTGGTTTCCTTCTCAGTTGTGGACGACTGCTGACGGGAAGGGGTCCTGTCTCTGATCATCCGATTGAGCCGTGCCGGTGCGAGACCATTCGTCACGGAGGATTCAACGGCGCAGAATAGAGACATCCGATCCCTTCTTCATTCCAGCCCCGATTTGGCAAACAGTCAGCACTCAGACATCCAGTTACAGTTTGTCCTACTTTGCAAGATGCGACGACGACACAGCAGCCTTCGCTTCCCGGAAGAACAATTAAGGTGTAGAGAGGCGAGGGAAGCGAATGAAAATCATGGTAATCAGCAAACCCAAGCAGCCAGGGGAGACCCCTCCACAGCCTCAGCGAACGGTGACATTGGATCTTGGTGATTGGCAACAAGGGATCGCCGCTCGCTGTGTACCTGTCCATGGATTTTCATAGTACAACCCATACACCTAATAATGAAGAGGGACAGGATGTACGTATCCCCTGTCAGTGCCATCCCTGCCTGTCCGGCCCTTCCCTGTTGGCAACCCCTCCTTTGCTCGCCCACTCGAGTCTTGGGCAAAGTGCTGGGACTCCCACTTTGGCGGTTGCTCGTTGGACCGCGGACTTGCTTTGCTTGTCCTGGCTCTGGTTTTTCTCTCTTTCCTAGCTTGCCTGCTCCATCTCATATCTCCGCCAGGGGCATCTGTTGGCACTGGCGTGAGCAGGAGCCGATGCGTGGGCCGATGAGCAAGGCGCAGTGATTCCATTCCAGCTCACTGAGGCGCGGGATTGGGTTAGACTGACGGCGAGATGGGCAGATGTTCTCGCGGCATCCCTGGGAGGAGCGTCCTTTTCGGGCTGTTGGCAGCCAGAAGGGCATGCGCGTCTGAATATGTATGCTACAGGTGAACACGCCTCAGTGTCATTGGGGTTGTTCGTATCTGGAAGTAGCACAGGAAGTACAAGCTGGAATAGCCGCGCCGAGGACGAAAAGGGGTACATGGCTAGCGCGCCGCGTATGTACGGCAACGCAGGTACCTAGCGGCGCTGCCAATGCCCTGCCAATGCCCTGCCAATGCCCTGCCTAGCCTTATCTTTGCGTAGCGCAGACCGAAGACGTCCTTCTTCTTGACGACAGGATGGAAGGATGGGAAGAGAAGGTGGACGGATACTTGCCGAGCCAGCTGAGCCAGGCAGGGCACCGATGTATCTTTCTCCCGGAGACGCCTGTCAAGAACAATTCGTAGGCTGCGAATAGATGGCCCAGGCGATCCAGTCATTCCCGTTCGTCCCTTGCACGCCACCCATCAGGGGGAATGCACCCTGCCCTCACCCTTGACGGCCCTCCTAGCTAGCCAGCACCAGCAGCATGCAGTCCAGGCCCCCAAAAGAGCAGACCCAGTGAGGGCCCCTCGAAGGAGACTTGCAGGAGAACTAAGAGGAGCCTCTCGGCGGCGCTACCGTGGGTCCCCCGGCCTCCTCACGGCACGTACATGGCATAGAGAGACAGAGAGAGAGAAAGATGTGAAGGGAAACGCCTCTCATAAAAGTACCACGGCAGCCTCTCTCCACGGCCCGGCGTGGACCACATCCCAACCACTCTCTGTTTCTCTTTTTCCCTTCCCTCGAGGATCGTCACTGCTGACCTATTTTTTGTGAGACCCCGTTTGCTGGAATTCGACTATTCTTTCTTATTCGAACACTTCTTTGAAAGAAAAGAGGCTGGACAGTTTTATTGCTTGCGAGAAAGAGACGGTTTCTGGAGACCATATCTTATTTTTGAGGAGACGCCACTGCAACGAAGAACATCGCACACACACACGCCCGGGGCATCGAGAAGAAAAACAAGGCCTGGACTGGACTGGACTTGACTGGCAGATACATTCATACGGATTGGCACTGCTTGTGTTGATTCACCTTGCGGTCATTTGCACTATTCGTAGTGTACCAAGAAAAACAGAGCCCTCTCCGCCCTCCCGTCGGCCCTTCCACAGGTCGCTCAGGTTCCTTCCCCCCTTTAAAAATACGGAAACAACGGCCGTGGCCCCGACCGACCCTGCCTCGACCGCCGACCCCCCGACCTCACCCAGGAACTTACACACCACTGCCACTAGGCGCACCCGCACCCGCACCGCCGCCAATCGCGCCTTCCTTCACCACCTCCCGTCAACCTGGTCTCTCTTTCTCTGTCTTTTTTCCGCAACCCACGCCCGGTTCGACCACTTTCGCGATATTTTCGCTTCGCTCATTTCAACCGTCCCGTGAGATTCACTAGCTGAATCCACCACGCGACACTTCTGAACCAGCTTGTTCTCGGGTTTTTTCATCTCGAGATCCACAGCTCGTTCCTTCCCTTCGCTAGCAACAGCTCCGTCAGAGGCGGTCTACACTCGTTTTCTTCCCACTCACTCCCTCTTCAAGACATCACCAACGCCACAACACCAGTCCGAAAAAAAATCAAACGGTCTAACGGCTCGCCTTGTTCCAGTCCATTCGTCATCCCGCAAATCGAAAAAAGGGCTTTGTCATTTTTTTTTTTTCTGATTCCCATAGGAGAAGGATACCCTCATTCCTTTCCTCTCATTCACTCACCTTTTCTGCGTGGTTCCCCACATCACAACACACACGAGGATACCGGCTTCTAGATCCCGAAAAGGACGCGGCACGAGACCCTGCGAAGCAAGTCAGCTAAGAGACGCACAAATATATTGACGTCGCTTCCGTCCCTTCCCCCAATACGTCAATCGCCAAAGCCACTGAGCCCATCATCAGCTCAGTCAGTCAAAGCTCGCCTTCCGCCTCCTTGCTCGGCCAGATTCAGATCGTCCTAGCCTTGTTGGGATCGCCATCACTCCCACCGCAGCCAACCTTCCAGCGTGGAGTGAAGGAAAAAAGATCAGCACGAGGATCTCAAACCTAGCTGCAGCTCCCCATCGCCCGACCCAAAATCCCGTCAGAGACGTGCCCAGCACCACCACCTACGCACTCACCACCATCGCATCCTCTCACTCCAAGGTTGGTCGCATTCCTTGGTCACCCCAAACGACACCTGCGCCGACTCACTGCACGTCATATTCGACACACTGTGCCGGTACTTTCAAAGGCCTCACTGCTTTGGAACAGGCTTGCTGTCATCCCGGTTCACTCTTTGTCACTGGCTTGTATCACCACCACACAATGACATTGTGCCTCGACCTCAACCCCCAATAACAGTACGCCGCCTTCTCTCTCTTTCGAGCTTTGCCGGACGATTCTAGCAAACCTACCTTTTTCCTACGTTGCGGCAACCTTGCAACAGAAAAGCCTGGACCTGGACTTGGACTGCCATCCCTGACCGATCCAGCCCACTCTACTCGGGAACGACGACAAATACCCCTTCTCTTAACCACATTGACTTTGAGAGTCATCAGCAAACGACAGAAAATCAGATCAAATGGATATGCACCGGCGCAGGATCGCCGGCTTGGTGGCGGATATGATCCCCACAGCGGCACTCGTCGAGCGCTCCGGCTCGACGGAGAGCACCGATGCGGCTGAGGCTTCCTCAACCATCTCCCCCTACCACTCTAACCTCGCTGGTGTCAACCAGCCCGTCAACATGCTGTTCAAGGACACGCTCTGGCTGACATTTGGCGGCATGGCCGTCATCGTCCTCGTCATCACGATCAGCCGCATCCTCTGGGCTCAGCTCCGTCACGTCAACGCCATGAACGTTGACGGTGACAGACAACACTACTGGAAGACAACCCAATGGAGCTGGATGCCCAGCATGAAGAAGCATCTCATGTACGCCCCTCTCTGGAACAAGCGTCACAACAAGGAGATCAAGCTGTCCACCATCGGCATCGGAACCCTGCCCTCGCGCATGCACGCCTTCATCCTCTTCATCTACATCGCCAGCAACATGGTCTACATGTTCTTCCTCAACTGGGAGAACAAGAACATGTACTCCTTCTGCGCCGAGCTCCGTGGCCGTTCCGGAACCCTCTCCGTCGTCAACATGGTCCCGCTGATCATCCTCGCCGGCCGCAACAACCCGTTGATCGGCATGCTGCACGTCAGCTTCGACACTTACAACCTTCTCCACCGATGGGTTGGTCGCATGTCCGTCATCGAGGCCATTCTCCACACCATCGCCTGGATGATTGTCCAGGTTGCCGACAGCGGTTGGGAGGGCGTTTGGTATAGAATGTCTAACGAGCTCTTCATCGGATCCGGTATGGCTGGCACTATCGCCCTGACGGTCATCATGATCCTCTCAATCTCTCCGGTCCGCCACGCCTTCTACGAGATCTTCCTCAACGTTCACATCATCCTCGCCTTCTTCATCTTCCTGATGACCTACATCCACTGCGCCGTCGCCGGTCTTCCTGGTGGCCTCCCCCAGCTGCCCTGGATGATTGCCATCTTCATCCTCTGGTTCCTCGAGCGCATGGCCCGTATCGTCCGCGTTGCCTACATGAACTGGTCCGACCGCGGTGTTTCCGACGCCATCGTCGAGCCCTGCCCCGGAGAGACCACCCGCGTCACCATCAACCTCCCCCGCTACGTTGACGTCAAGCCCGGCACCCACTGCTACCTGCGCTTCAAGGACATCCGCCCCTGGGACTGCCACCCCTTCTCCGTCGCCTGGGTCGAGCACATCCCCGACCGCAATTCCCTTCACCTCGACGAGGAGAAGGCCTGCCTCACCCACATCGACAAGAAGCGCCACACGACCTCCGTCTCCTTCATCATCGGCGCCCACAGTGGTTTCACCCGCGACCTGTACAACGTCGCCAGCCAGAGCGGCCAGACCGCCATCCGTATGAGAGCTTGCCTCGAGGGCCCCTACGCAGGCCACCACTCCCTGAACTCATACGGCCACGCCGTCCTCTTCGCTGGCGCCACGGGCATCACCCACCAGATGTCCTACCTGAAGCCCCTCATCGACGGCTACAACAACGGCAGCGTCGCCACCCGCCGCATCACCCTCGTCTGGATCGTCCGCGACTACGAGGCCCTCGAGTGGGTCCGCCCCTGGATGGACACCGTCCTCCGCCTCCCCAACCGCAAGGACATCCTGCGCATCCACCTCTACATCACCCGCCCGCAGAACCCGCAGCAGATCGTCTCCGCCTCGACGACGGTCCAGATGTTCCCCGGCCGCCCCAACATCCCCCAGATCATGGAGCGCGAGGTCAGGGAGCAGATGGGCGCCATGTGCGTGACCATCTGCGGCCCGGGTGCGCTCGCTGACGATGTGCGCTCCGCGGTAAGAGGGGTCCAGGACCACGGCACGGTGGTCGATTTCGTCGAGGAGAGCTTCACGTGGTAATACACTCTCCATCCATCTCCGAGCAGAAACGAATTCATCTTTGGGCGTCAACGGTACCAAGCGACTTCATTTTATTCCGCGCAAAGGAAAGGGACGAACGATAAAAAGCGGCGGGGATCCTTCTTTTGAATGTTTGGTGGTTTTCTTGCGACTTCTGTTTTTCCGACATGGGTGACGATGGTTACACCTCACGGCCGCTGCGTCTCTTGTCATAATGGGCTCGCCTCCTAAACTTCTTGTGTTGTACATATTTCTCATACCAACGCTTTTTCCTGGCACCGGGGTTGGTTATCCTCTCGGGATGGGTTGGATGAGTGGAGGATTTTGGTCTCTCTCGGACTTGGAAACTTCCACGCATCTCGTTTCTCGAAGATGGGCCTTTTCCCGCATCTCTCTCTTGTTTCTGGCTTTCTCCTCCCTCCGTGGAGAGGGAAAAGCCTTTTTGTCTAATTGTTGGAACGTATATATCCCCCCACTACAGCAGACACCAGCACCAAAAGTACATCTCGTCCACATCGGGCATCTTTGAGATGTAATGTGCTTGGTTGTACATAGCACCTGCTCATGAAGATAGAGTATAGACGAGACGTCTAAAAATCGGATTTCAAACAAACCTCTTTTGGCACCTCTCTTGCTTGCTGGTGATACATGTGATGTTTGTGCTTCCAATTGCTCGTGATGTTTGGTTATATGTGATGGCTGGGCCCCCGGACTGGGTTGGATGACTCTTAAAGCGTCAAGTTGTTGAGATATGGCCGGCGGATGTGGGTTTGAGGGACGGGCCGCGGCTGAGACATGTGGGAGTGACTCATTTTTTTCCGGGCCAACGGCGGTGATTGCTTGCGGTGGAATAGATGGATAATGTGATGGGCATCTGTCGCTCTTCTGGTGATCGTCTCGACGGGGGTATATGCACAGGAGCCGAGGTACGGGGAGGACGTTCTTGGAGTGTGGGGGGAGGGTATGTAGAGTATCATGCGAGGCTGAAGACGGCGGAGGGATGGTGGGTGAGTCACTGCTGAGATGCCCCCCGGATGGAGCTCAAGGGTTCAAGATATCGCGGCGGTTCCCCGGTTCGCTCGACGTGGGTAGCTACAGCGTGAGGTGGCTCTTGCTTTATGCCGTAGGGAATGGCAGCTCATGTTTCGAAGAGAAGCAGAGGAAGGCATGCTGGTTGAGGAAACGGGCTTCCCTAGCGAGCACCTGAGTATATAAGATGGAGGGACAGGGCTCATGTAGGGCATTGGCACATTGAATCGACAAAGTTCAAATTCTAGCTCGCATCAAGTCGGCTTAACAACGAGCATGTCGTCAAAATTGAGCTCCACGAGACGGCAATCGACGGGAGTCACACTCAAGGCTCTCCTCCCGGGGTAGACATGCAAGGGCTCGACATGAGCGGTTCAAATACGCCCTTTGCGATTGGAAGAAGAAACGGGATGGAGCATGCTGATCAGCCTCCAAGTATCATCCATCGTGGAGAAAACCGCGGTGAAGCAGCGTGGCTTGGAGGCAGACCGATGGATGACTGACGTCTGTCGTCCGCAACAGAGGCCCCACTACGTAGCGAAGCTATCCGGCCGGTCATCGGGGCTTGGAGCAGGGATGGGGGTGCCCACCGCCGACGGTTCCGGGCTGCTGATAAGTCGGCCGTGGGGGAGTTGGTACCGGAAAAGTTCGACGGGCCCACGAGCCGATGTTCGGACGCCCAGCGGACGGGTATTGTCGGCATATTGGAAGATGTCTGGTCCATGGGCGTGCTCCATTGTCGACGTTGACGATGAGAATGGCTTCGTTTGCTGGGAGTGGACTGCGAAGGGAGTTCATGTGACTAAGCTGTTTGCAATGCTCTCGGGCCAACGCAAGGCGGTCGAGTCAGTCTGGGATATGCAGCCCTGGACGGCTACATCAGACGGGGAGGTCAGCCGGCAAAGGTCGGGGTGAAGCTGAGGTCTGACCGACCAATCAACTGCTGTCTCGCGTCATTGGCTTTTGGGGGAACGGGCAGCAATGAGGTCGATGAATGGCGGTTTGAGGACTGAAGGGAAGACCCCGTCAATTGCGCCCTCGTGCAGGCCGTCTTCACAGGAAAAAGCAAGGCGAGAGAGAGACGGGATTGTTGGTGTGGTGCAATTGCGGACTGGTGCAACCCCGCCATCCGCAGCCGGCCAATGCTGCAATTTAGACCAATAAGAATGGCCGTATGTCGGACCTACAGGACGCGGGGACTCGGAACTGGGCCCCACTCCAATGACATTGATTTGGAGAAGAACAGAAAAAAAGTTGAAAATTTTCGAATCGAGCAGAGGTCCAATCCGATGTCAATGCGCCCTTGCGCCCTGCGTACGACTTGACGGGAGCGATCGCGGGGGAGGCATACACACACTGATCACCCGTCCTGCCGTCCCGTCCAGCGTCTAGCTGCGTGTATCGTTTGATCGTTTTCCCCGGCCGGCATACAATGCAGCCCGGAGCCATTGGAAGTGCTTGAATAAACCGGGACCGTTGCTGCGGGATTCCGTTTTATTGCCTTCTGAGATGCAAGCTTGCAGCGAGTAGCGCGGGTTAGGTATCAGTAGGGGCGAATCGAATATTCAGTGACAAGTAAATTGTAAGGAACTTGGGTCGGCAGTGTACGTACTGCGCAGCCGTTTTTGGTGGCGGAGGGGGGGAAGAATAAAAAAAAAATCCAAGGGTGGGTTGCCTGTCATTGAGCAGCAGGTAGGTGCTCCTCCGTCTTCGTCGCCCGACTCTTTGCGACCGCGAACCTTGTGACTCAATCTTTCCCTCTCCTTTCTCCCCTTTTATGACTGCGATCTTTCTCTCTGTTGACGACTTTGCTACAAATACCCTTTCTCCTGCTTGAGAGCCTCCAATTCTAGCAGGTCACTCTCTCTTCTCTCCCAGCACACGGAACCGATCCGTCTTTACTTACACCTCCCCCGCGAAATCTGCCCCGCACCCAGCCCAAGATGCCGATGTAGGTGACTCAATGGACGAACCCCCAAAATCACACAACATGACGTTCTTGGAAAAACTTGAGACGCTGACAATCTGCTTATCGTGTGCAGGCTCAAGGATCCGTCGACGAAATACAAGCCCTTCCCTCCCCTCAAGCTCAAGGACCGCCAATGGCCCGACAAGACCATCACAAAAGCCCCGCGATGGCTGTCGACGGATTTGCGTGATGGCAACCAGAGCTTGGTCGACCCAATGGCATGTCACTCCCTCCCCTCTCCAATTGATTTACACGACAAAGGCCAAGCAATTCGTGGTCTCGGCCAGTGCCACTAGTCCAAAGTACCACCAGCGCTAACGGTTGTCTCGAAACACAGAACGGCGACGAGAAGTGGCGCTACTTCAAGATGCTGTGCGAGCTCGGCTACAAGGAGATCGAGGTCTCCTTCCCCTCCGCCTCACAGACCGACTTCGACTTCACCCGCCGCCTGATCGAGACCCCCGGCGCCGTCCCCGACGACGTATACCTCCAGGTCCTCTCCCCCTGCCGCGAGGACCTCATCAAGAGGACGGTCGAGTCCCTCAAGGGCGCCAAGAACGCCATCGTCCACATCTACCTCGCCACGAGCGAGTGCTTCCGCCGCGTCATCTTCGGCTTCTCCGAGGACGAGAGCGTCGAGCTCGCCGTCCGCTGCGCCAAGCTCGTCCGCTCCCTCACCAAGGACGACCCCGCCCAGGCCGGCACGAACTGGCAGTTCGAGTTCTCCCCCGAGACCTTCTCCGACACCTCGCCCGAGTTTGTCGTCCGCATCTGCGAGGCCGTCAAGGCGGCGTGGGAGCCGTCTGCCGAGGTTCCCATCATTTTCAACCTGCCCGCCACCGTCGAGATGGCTACGCCTAATATCTACGCTGACCAGATCGAGTACTTCTGTCGCAACGTCACTGAGCGCGAGAAGATCGCAGTATCTTTGCATCCCCACAACGATCGCGGCACAAGTGTAGCGGCAGCTGAATTAGCCGTGATGGCCGGCGCCGACAGAGTCGAGGGATGTTTGTTTGGCAATGGTGAGCGTACTGGTAACGTCGACCTTGTCACTCTTGCTCTGAACCTTTACACCCAAGGCATTTGGCCAAACGTGGACCTGTCTGATATCAACCGCGTAATCGATATGGTTGAAACTTGCAATAAGATTCCAGTGCACCCCCGCGCGCCGTATGGCGGATCCCTGGTTGTCTGCGCCTTCTCAGGATCTCACCAGGACGCCATCAAGAAGGGTTTCCAGATGCGCGAGAAGGAGGGCGCAAAGAACGAGGACCGCTGGCAGATTCCTTATCTCCCCCTCGACCCTGCCGATATTGGACGCACGTACGAGGCCATCATCCGTGTCAACTCCCAGAGCGGCAAGGGTGGCGCGGCATGGATTATTCTGCGCAAGCTGCAGCTTGACCTGCCCCGTGGGCTGCAGGTTGCGTTCTCCAAGGTCGTGCAGGATAAGACAGATTCCCTTGGCCGGGAACTGTTGTCAGAAGAGATTACGGACTTGTTTGAGCAGACGTACTACCTCCGCGAGAACCCAAGATTCACCATCGTGGACTACAGCATTACCCCCGACCGTTCGCAGAGCCCCGCGCCGCCTGCGTCCGGCAAGACGCAAGACACCAAGAACCTGAAGAGACTATTCGAGGGCGTGGTTTCGATCGACGGAAAGGAGTACCAGCTGCGCGGACGCGGCAATGGTCCCATCTCCAGTTTGGCGAACGCCCTGAAGAGCGTCGGCATCAACCTGGACGTCGAGGATTACAAGGAGCACGCTATTGGTGCCGGTCGCGATGTCAAGGCTGCTACGTACATCGAGTGCACCGCCACGGGCACCAAGCAGAAGTACTGGGGTATTGGTATTCACGAGGATGTGGTCCAGAGTTCTCTGATTGCCCTCCTGAGTGCCGCCAGCAACGTGAGTGCCATCGTATGATAAGATATTGAGTCCCGTGCTAACAAAGACCTTTGCAGTTTGTTGGCAGCCGCCCCGGTAGCCCTATCCTGGCCAAGCCCATCCCGACGAGATCTCTGAGCCAAGAGCTGGACCTCGAGCCTACGAATGGTACGAACGGTACCAACGGGCAGACGCCGAACATCGTTGCGGCTCTGGAGGAGAAGGCGAACGGCATGTAAGGGGGTGGTATCATCCAGTTGGTGAGGCATATGGACGAGGCAACAGTTTTGGTGGAGATGCATTTTCGGTGACATCAAAAATGGGACATGAGGAAGATGCTGCTCGCATGGCCATGTAAGCCCTCACTTTGGACTTGATGGCCGATTTTTACTTGTATGAAAGGGTTGTTTTGTTTGATTCCAACGAACGAATGAAAAGCATTTGAATTGGGCATGAGTCATCTGGATCAGTGCTTCACATAATGTCAACCTTATGCAGCCGGTGAAGGGCAATAATAATGATAGGGGTGAGTGGGAGGTGGTGGCCCGGGCCAAGATCGTATTTCCTAATTGCCAGCGGGAAACGAAAAAGGGCCACGCTCGGATCCGGCTGCCTGGAAACCTGATGAGCAGGATGACGTCTGACTCGGGGGCTCGGATGGGCTGTCACCCAACCACAAAACCGGTGGCAGCAAGAAAACGCGGGCGGGTAGCCTTACGCATTGCTCTCTGGGTAGGGTGAGCAAAAATCGGCAATGACATTGACCACGGACAGGGCCAAGGTCAGGCAGCGGCGGACGGCTCGTCTCAATATTGTTTAGCTTATCTTGCTTTCTTGTGTCCCCTTTCCCGGACGTCACGGTTTCTGCTGTGCGTGTGTGGTCTGAAAAAGGAGGGGGAATGGATTGGTTGGCCTTTGAGATGACTGCTTTTCTGGCACCCCCCGCCAAACCGAGACTGCGTACGAAACGAGGGGCAATATTTTTTTAAGATGTTGGTTTCTTGTCACTTGACCTGCAGGCTTGGTTTGCTGCCGTCTGGCTGCTCTCTTTTGTTCCTCCGCAGCAGCAGCAGATTGTTTCGGACCACCCACACACACACACACACACACTTTCTCACACAGTCAGTCAGTCACACACCACACACCGTATCTTCCTTTTGGCTTTTTCTGCATCCTGCACGAGGTGAGCAACCGCGCAGCGGCAGCCCCGGCAACCAAGGACATGCAGATGCAGCCCTGGACGGGATAATTGGGAGATAGGTACTGTCCAGTGGATGAGAGTGAACGAAGATTCAGTGCGTGAGTGAGTGAGGCTTGGTTGACTCTAGCAGTTCTGGAACCCCTCCTCCTCCTCCCCTTTCGCAGGTGTGGGGTTCTGGTCGTACCTGTTGGGGGGGTTTAGCCTCACTGTTTGGTTGGTGAGATGGGGATGCGGTGGGGGCTTGACACTTGATCCGGCTTAGAGGTGCATCGTGAGGTACAGGAGGGCGCTGCAGAGGACAGGTGGCGAGAGAGGTAGTGGATGATGGAGACGTAGCGGGGAACGGGTGTTTTTTTTCTCTCAGGCAGAGAGGACGGGTACGTAGCGCCTGGTCTGAGCTTTTTTCTTTTGTGCACTGTGCCCGCAATAGGAAAGGAAAAAACAAATGTCCCGCATCCAGTTTGTTTTGTTTTTTTCTGCGTTGCGACTGTCGTCAGCGCCTTTTTGATGGGCATTCATATGGTAGTAGATGTGACTTGGGATAGCAAAGAGAATGAGACTCAAGTGACTGAGTACTCATTTTCTCCCTGTCTGCCTTCGGAGTATCAGGTCCAGTCGTCGGGCAGCTTTTTGCAGAGTGCAGGAGTCGATCGCATCAAAAAGGAGTGCAGGCTAGAAGCAGAGAGAAACAACCCCTCCTCGGTTTTTTGCATCAGAAGCTCTTCTCCTTCCCCACACTCATTTAACGCCATCTCGTGCCGCCCACTTTTTCGACCTAAGCCTGAAGTACCTTACCCAGCGAGCAGCGGCTCCCGGCTACATCCAGCCAGCCAAAGGACGCACTGTATTGCATAGGCCGGTTGGTTGGGCCAGAATACCTTACCTGGACCTTTCACTGCCCGTACCGTACCCAGAGGGCAAGGTAAATTACCTTAGCGACTGGACTGGGACTGGTGCCTGCGGGCCTCGGCCCTAGGTAACTGCGCTATGTAAGCTACGTGGTTCAAAAAAGAGACTTTTTGAGACTAATTAATAGGGTACTTATAACTACACCACTACGAATCCCCCTACGCCTAATACTACTATATCTTAGCTAATAGGGCTATCTACTAACGTTACTAATATCTCTAATAATATAATCTCTAAAGGTTAATATAAAGTACTATTATTAATTATTATTAGTATATATTTAAAGGTTTCTTATACATAAGTAATATGTAGCTAGTTTATTATTAAATTTCTTAGAAACTATATATAGCTTAATAAATTAAGCTGAATTCTTTAATAATTGTTTATCTTATTATTTATTAAAATTAGTTTATTTATTCTCTTAAAATTTATAAGGGGCTGGCCCTTAGTTTGTTTAACTTAAGAGTGCTTTAATTATAGTAATCTAAGCTAAGGAAAGGAAGTTTCTAGGATACTCCTTATATAGAAGAAAAATAGGTATAAAGTACTCGTTAAGCGAGTAGAATTCGTAGTACTTTATAGTATTGCTTAGATATAATAAGTAAGTATAGTTTGTAATATTTCCCCCCCTTTAGCTTTTATATAAGTATAAGTTTAACATAAGCTAAAAGTAGTTAGTATAAACTAAAAATAAGCTTAAAACTTTATTAATTTATACTACTAGTTATACTATACTTTATAACTAAATAATATAATAATATAATTTTTTACATTTAGTTTACTTTTAGTTTTTCTTTTTCTTATTAATTTATATAGTAATAAGTTATTTAGTCTTTTATACTATTGTTTAATTAACTTATTATTATTATAGCTATATTTTTAGTATATTTGTAGTCTATTTATTTTATAAATTAGTTAGATCTAACTTTTATTAATTACTAATTTATATAAATCTAATTACTACTTACTTAACTTCTATAAATAGCGTTTTCTATATATTATTACTTACTTTTTCTCTATTATTTTATTATAATTAACTTTATATAGCTTACTCTCTTTAACTTCAATAAAAATATAGAGTTTCCTTTTTTAATTAACTATAAAAGCTTATTTTCTAATTATATTAAATTTATTAACTTCTCTAATAGTAAAAGGTTTATTTTAAAGATTTTAATTTCTAAGATAACCTTTTTTATAACTTTATTTAGTCTCTTTTTACTTACTTTATTATACAGAAATTTATTTTTATATACTTTTTAGTTATTTATTTATTACGTTCTTAATATTCTATTAAACCCTTTATAAGTATTAGCTTATATTTAGTAGTATTTTCTTAAATAAAACTTAAAGATTTATTTATATGGCTTTTTATTTAAAATATATATTTATTATAGCTAAAACTAAGAAGCTTAGTAATACTATAACTTATCATAGTATTTTTAAGTAAAATATATTAACTTATTATTTCTTAGTTATTATAGAAGCTAATTATTTTTTAAGTAATATTACTTATTATATTTATTATTCTTATAAAACTATTAAGTCTATTTATATTAATATAAATATTACTTTTTCATTACTTTAATCTTATAAAGCTAATATTCTATTGAAGTAGTAAGAATATGGTCTATTATTATAAGAAATTTACCTGTTTTAATTATAATTATTTTATATATTAATAAGTAAGTTTTAATAAGCTTTTATTATTCTATTACTTTAATATGAATATTAATTTTTATTAGCTTTTTATATAGTTTAAAGCTTATATAAAACTTCTTTATATTACTTCTATTTAGAGCTATAAGACTTATATTAAAACTAAAAATAATATATTACTAAAGTTATTACTAAAACCATTATTAATATCAATATTTCTTTTATACCTTCTATTAATTCTCTAACTACTTTTACTTTTAACGCTCTTAGTATTACTTTTACTTTAATATTACTTTTAGTTAAACTTAATAAAACTTAGTTGTATTATCTTATTTAGATTTATTTAGATATAGCTAAAGTTTTCTATAAAGTTTATTATAACTTTATTCTATTTCTATTTATAAACTTTAACTACTTTTTAACTTATTAATATTATTATTACTATTTATACTAAATAGAAGAAATAAAAGTTTTATTTTTAGAGTTTTTATTTTACTTATTACTTATTTATTTTAAGCTTATTTTAAGCTTTATTATACTTTTCTATAGTTCTATAGTTTAATTAAGTTTTTTATTTCTGTCTACTTTCTTAATTATAACTTATTTTAGTACTATTTTTCTTATTTTACTCTTATTTATATACTATTATTTATTTATAATATTATATATTAAGGATTATTATTATTCTTATCTATAGAGCTATATTTTCCTTTAAATCTACTAATAACTTAGTTATTCTATAAGAATTATAGAGGTTCTTAAGTAAACTAGTTATATTTTATCTATTTAATTAGTAACTTATAATAATTACTTATTTATATATTGTTATTCTATTATTAAAATAGATTAAAATTTTTGTTTCTTTTCTCTATTTTTAGAGATTCATAATAATTAAAAGCTATTAACTTCTTAGCTTAAGAGTAAGTTATTTATAGTATAATATAATAATTTAATATAAAAATAGTTATAAACTTTATTTAGAATATTTAACTTAACTATAATTAGTAAGATTATGTAAGTTACTTTATATCTTAAGTATAGTTAATCTAACTTCTTATATAGTTATTTTATATAAAGGTTTACTAATAATAACTAAACTTTATTATCTATTTTATACAATTTCACTGATATCTTTTTAATATTTATTAATTACTGTATTATTTATTAAGCTACTATAATAATAGCTTAAGCTAACTTTATAGTTAACTTTAGTTTATTAATAAACTTATTAGTAGCTAATTTATATAAACTTATTAGCTTTAATATAAGCTAAATTATTAATACTAAGTTAATATAATATTTATAAGTAAAAAAGAATAAGCTTACTTTGATTATAGCTATATTATAACTATTAATTATTAGTTAAATAAATAGTAAGTAAACTTCTTAGTTATCTTAAGTAAGATTAGTTCTTATTTATAAAACTATTTAGATTTTTTAGTTAAAGTATTTAGTTATTTTATCTATGTATAAATAAAAAATAATACTTAAATATTATTTAATTTTAATAAATATATAAGATTATTATTAGAACTAATTTATTTAGTTACTATTCCTATTATTAATAATTAACTTTAATATATTATAAAACTAATAATAATAACTTATAAATCGTTTTATATATACCTTTATATTTATTAATATTATTCTTTTTAAAATTATTATCTTTGTAAGTTTATTAACTATTACTTAGAAGATTTAGATTTTATTTTTATTATATATAGGAGATCTATCATAAAATCTATAATAAAGTTATAATATAGCTATTTTATTATTAGTAATAGCTAAAAAAGCTTATATTTTATTTATTATTATATTATTTTATAACTATAGCTATTATAGTTCTTTATAAATTAATAAATAGCTAAAGACTATTTTAGCTAGAGATACTACTAAGCTAAAATAGCTAATATATTATTTTAACTAAAGTAGCTTATTATTAATAAGTTATAATATTTTTAAATTAATTGTATTTAGAAAATATTCTATAAGTAGTTTTTATTTATTAATCTTAATACTTAAATTTAATATTTAATATTTAATTAATTAAAAATACTAATAATATACTTAGTAATTTATAATTTTAAACCTAACTAAGAAGAAAGACTTTAATCTCCCCTTTTAATTATAGAATAAGCTTTTTAATACTAATTATTATTTATCTATACTTTATTTTAAATATATTAAAGACTTAAGTTTTTAAATACTATTATATTAAGAATTTTTATAAGTATTGACTTATATATTTTCTATAAAATAAAGTTAGAGATTATGATATTACTTTTTGTCTTTTTTATTTATTTGTTTTGCTTTTTAAAATATCTTATTTATAATATAAAAGTATATTAAATATAGCTACAAAATAGCTTAACTAGTATTTTAAGAAGAAGTTATATCTTAAAAGCTACTCTACTTAATAACTTTATATTTTATTAAATACTATTTTTATATAAAGTATTTAAGGTTTTTATAGTCAATTAAGATTTTAAATTTAAAATAGCTTCTTAATTTTATATCTTATATACTTAAGTATATAATTACTATTAATAGCTTCTTATTATAGCGTAAATAGTTATATTAAGCTAAAATTAGTTTCTATAAATAGAAAATAATAAAATATTATTACTTTTATAAGTTTTCTTAAATTAATATTCTTTTTAATATACATTTTAGGTAATCTATCTTAATAGTTATTAAAACCTATAAGTTAAAATAATATAATATTAATATAATATAAACGTAATATTTAAATATTTAGAATATATCTCTTTATTCTTTACTTTAAATAAATAAAACTTTCTTTCTTATAAGAAAAATAAAAAGCTTTATAACTTCTAAGTATTTTACTATAAACATTTAATAGTAATTAGTAAACTTAAAGAAATCTTATAACTGTTTTATAGAAATAAATACTTCTTATTTAATAATTATTTAAATTCTTTTTATATTATAAGTAATATGTCTACTCATTTTAAAGATAAACTTTATATATGTTACTATTTTTATAGAGAACTTATATTTTATTAAGTTAAGATTAAAATTAGCTTCTTTAAATATTTAGAAAGCTTTATAAACTTTCTACTTATAGTCTATTAAAAAGCTATTACTATAGATTAATATATTAATAATATATTATTAGAATATTATTAAAGCTTTATTTAAGTTAAGTAAACAAATTAACTACTTAAAGAACTTATATTATATATAAAAAGTAGTTTTCTTTTAGTACCTTTTTATTATATAAATCTTATAGAAAACTATTATTATATTTAATTTAGTATATCATTCTATTAAACTAATATTTTAGAAAATTCTTTAAATTAAAAATAAAAGCCATAGTTTTATTTTATAATTATATTTAATACTTAATAATTCTAATAGAACTATAATCTTCTATTTAGCTTTTAAATAAAGAAGATAGATATATTAATAAGTAACCTATTAGGTTAAATAAACCTCTTATTAAATAAGTTAATAAATACTTTTTTAAATATTAATAATTCTTTTCTTAATATATTACAGAGAGAATTTTAAAATAAAAGTATCTTTTAGTTAAAGATATTATATTTAAAGTCGATTTTATAATCTATACTAAAGTAACTTAAAAATAAAAGATATAGTTTAATAAGCTTAAAGAACTTTATAAACCTATTGTAAATATATTATAATAGCTTTTTAAAATAATCTTTTAGTCTTTTTATTTTAAGTATCCTCTTAATATTTTTAAGTTTATAGTTAATATTTGTATTATTACTTTAGATAGCTAACTCTTATTAACTTTGTAGTAAATTACTATAAATAAAGTAATATTTAGTTAGTAAGTTTTTTAAATTTCTTTTACTTTTTAAAGCTTTTCTTATTTTTTATAAAGTAATAATAATCTTTATTTTCTTATACAATACTTATTTCTCTAGTATATTATATATAATATTATTCTATGTTATTTATAGTTTCTTTAAAAAGAAGTTAATATTTAACCTTTTTATTATATAAATAAAAAGTTATTATATATAGCTTTTAATTTTAAAATATAATATAGTTACTCTTTTTGTAATAATTTAAGCTAAATTATTAGTAAAGTTTTATAATTATTATACTTAATAGTTAATATATAATAAATAGAAGTAATAAATATATTAATAGTTTATTATTATATAAATATTATAACTATAAGTTATTAAAATATTAATAAAAGTATTTTTATTAACTCTAGCTACTAATATTATAAAAAGCTTATTTATATTATATTTTAATTAAAACTATTCTTAACTAGTTTATTCTTTTTTTATTATGTTTAATACTTAATGTTATATTAAAACTACCTATTTCCTAAATTAGAAATATCGTTTTCTTTTTTAGTCATTTTTAAATCTAAATATATTATTTCTTTAATAGTTTATATTATTTTAAAACTATCTTTTAATCTTTTAGCTTTTTAATAATCGTTTTATAAATAGCTAACTTAATTATATTTAAGATAATAACATATTCCCCTACTAGAACTCTTATTTATTCTTTTATATAAAGTATATATTAAACTTATTATCTTAGTATTTCTATTTATATTTATTTTTAAAAATAATAACTTTATTCTAAAAGTTATAAACTAATATTAAATATTATAAATATAGTATAATCCTTATAGTTTCTAAATAATATCTTATATAAAACTTATATATTTAATATATTTATAAAAAGTTAAGTAGTTAACTAAATAATTAAGAAATTTATATAATAATTCTTTATATAAGTAATTAATTTAGATACTATTTAGTTAAGTTATATTACTTACTTATATAATAATATATTTAAAATAAAGAAAAAATAAAATAGAATTTTTATTATACTTTATTTTAAGTTTTAATAATTTTTTAAAAACTTTACTTTTTATATTTAAGTTACTATAAGTAAAATTTAAGTATACTAAGAAGGTATTTAGTTTAAATAAGCTATTATTACTTCTTAAGCTATAGAAAGTTATAACTATTAATTATATTTTAAGTGTTAAATAAGAGTTAATTAGATATTATACTTTTTAATTACTTAAGTAGAAAGCTTAATTTATTTTAATTTTATTATATATCTATTATGCTTATATAGTATATTTATTATAATTTCTTTTAAAATTAAGAAGATTAAAAAGAAACGTTAAGTATTAAATACTATTTATCTTTTAATTAATATCTAATTTAGAAAGTAGTAATACTAGTAGTAATATTAATAAAGTTATCATAAGGTTTAATATTACTAATACTAAAATATTATTAATTATTATTATTTATATCAAATCTATAGCTAGTTTATTATTAACTTACTATAAAATTATTAAGTTATTAAGTTAGTTATTAAGCTTATTAATAGCTATATAAGTTACTTTAAATACCTCTTTATTTATTAATATTAATTTTAAGCTAGCTGTTTTTAGCTTAGTTAGCTCTATTTTCTATTTACTATGTATTATACTACATAACTAATAAAATAAGTATTTAAAAAAGCTTAGATATATAAAAAGATAGCTTTTAGTTTATTTAACTTAGAGGTGTTTTAATTATAGTAATCTAAGCTAAAGAAAGGAAGTTTCTAAGATACTCCTTATATAGAAGAAAAATAGGTATAGGGTGCTTATTAAATGAATATAGTCGCTAGGAGTAGAATTCCTAGTAGTCTATAATATCGCTTAGATATAATAAGTAGGTATAGCTTATAATAAAATTAATATTTTTAATAAGATTTATATAGAAATAAGGATATTATTAAAAGTTAGGATTATTTAAATAGCTAGCTATAGTAATCTCTATATTATAAATATTAGTAAAGTTAAGTTAAGCTATTTTAGAAGAGATTAATAAGGATACTATAGAGGGGTTAATATAATATTATAATCTTTATAGCTAGTTTAGTTAGTTTTATAGCTATATTAATCCTTATTTTTAAAGTTCTCTATAACCTTAAAAGATAAACCTAAATAGTAGTATATCTATTAATGCCTTAAAGCTTATTAGTAAAAAAAATCTCTTTCTAGAACACTAAAAAACTGGGTAACAAGACTAAAACTGGACTGGGACTGGACTGGACTCCCGTCCTCTGGTGCCAAAGAAAGAAACCGCTACCCGGGACGGTACGGCACCTTCCTTCCCTGCCTTGTCGTGCACCTGCTGCCGCCTGGAGAAGCAGCGATACCTTCCATTCTTACGGGGCAGGCAGGCAATCAGGTACCTACCTACCTTACCTGGGATGTCCAGTCTGCTAAGAAACTCGCCTGCATGCCATCCGCCGCTACATTCCACTGATCGATCCCCGGCTGCCCCTCCTGCCGCGCTGCTGCTGTCTCTCCCGCAGACACAGCAGAGCACCTGCTGAAAGCCCAGCAAAAGGAGGAGGAACGAACCAGTCACACTGAAAGGCAACCCAGCTCCCCTCCCCCGTCCTCTGATCGTCAACAACCTCGCCTGCCCAGAGGTCCCGCTCCCTATTATTTTTTTCTCCTCCTTCCTGCTGCTTTTCGTCTAAAAAGAGAGAGAGGCCCAAGAAAAAAAACCTGACATTACTCACAACTTTTCCCTCTCGTCTGTTGTGTTGTTGTTGCGACCAACTTATTTTTCCTTTAACCGGTACGCATCTAATTCCTTTGCCAAAAAAAGCCATCATCCATCCTCCGTCGTGTCCCCGAAAGTCACTTTTCGACAAGACTCGTTATTTTAATACGGATACCACAGAGCAGCGAAATTCTCTCCCTCTCGCTATCTCTCACTCACCACAACAAACTCTCTCACACTCTCACTCTCTCCGCGCCGTTGTTCGGTCTCTTCTTCTTCTCCTTCCTCTGCCGCTCTCTCGCCTCTCGACAACCAAACAGAGTACCGCCGCCCACCCCCGGACCGTACCTTTCTGCGCCCGCCTTGCCGCGCGAACTCTGAACCTTCCTCTCGCCTAGGCTGCTGCCGGCTCCCAGACCGCAAAAAAACAAACCACCCCCGCGTCTCCCGTGCTGCTGCTGACCCTGAGGTGCGGTGCCTTGAACCCTTCCTCTCCCACCTCCTGACACGTGCAACCTGTCAACGAGCCCCCCCTCCGAACCTGACCTGCTACCTCTCAACACTGGCACTGGCTCGGCCTTTCACTTCCTGCTACACACCACATTGAGCCGCAATCATGTCGAGCTCAGAGATCAACCAGGTTTTGGCCAATTCGCTGTCGCCTGGTAAGTTTTACATCCTCGCTGTCCCTTCTCCTACGTCGCTGCACTTCTCTCTTTCCCCCCCGAGTTGCCTCGTCGCCGGTGCCATCCATCGAACCCACCCTGGTCGCTACGGCGATGAGACAGATCCTGCCCTTCTCTTGGCTCCTCACCCCCCAACGCGCATCACGAACGACCTATAGACGATGGCGAGGCTGACATTTCATGACCAGACGCGAACTTGCGCAACGCTGCCGAGCAGCAACTCACATCAGCCGCCGAGAACAACTTCGTACGTGCCCGCCCACTTTCGGGTCCCCGAGTCCCTCCCCTTTGCCCCCCACCGCTTCGATCAAGTTTTTGCTAACCTCGCTCGCCTTCCCAACAGCCCCTATACCTCGCAACCCTCGTTCAAGAGCTTGCAAACGAGAGCGCGGATGGTTCCATCCGTGCTGCCGCCGGTCTCGCCCTCAAGAACGCCTTCACCGCCCGTGACTTCAACCGCCATCAAGAACTCCAGACAAAATGGCTCCAGCAGACAGACGACGAAACGAAGACGCAGGTCAAGAACTTGACCCTGCAAACACTGGCCTCCTCCAACAGCCAGGCTGGCCAGGCCGCCGCCCAGGTCATCTCCTCCATCGCCGGTCTCGAGCTCCCCAGGAACCAGTGGCAGGACCTGATGAGCATTCTGGTTAAGAACGTCAGCGAGGGCGCCGAGCACCAGAAGCAGGCCTCCCTCACCACGATCGGTTACATTTGCGAAAGCCAAGATGCCGATCTGCGCACCGCCCTTATTGCCCACTCCAACGCCATCTTGACCGCCGTCGTCCAGGGTGCCCGCAAGGAGGAGACGAGCCTCGAGGTCCGCCTGGCCGCTATCACGGCTCTCGGCGACTCGCTTGAGTTTGTCGGCAACAACTTCAAGCACGAGGGCGAGCGCAACTACATCATGCAGGTCGTCTGCGAGGCCACCCAGGCCGATGACTCCAGAATACAGCAGGGTGCCTTTGGCTGCCTCAACCGTATCATGGGTCTCTACTACGACAACATGCGCTTCTACATGGAGAAGGCGCTGTTCGGCCTCACCATTCTGGGTATGAAGTCTTCAGACGAGGACGTCGCTAAGTTGGCCGTGGAGTTCTGGAGCACTGTGTGCGAGGAGGAGATCCAGATCGAGGATGACAATGCCCAGGTAAGGCTGAACCGAATTTTTGCTTTGGAATGACCCACACTGACGATTGCCTGTTTAGGTCGAGAGCGCCGACCAGATGCGACCCTTCTACAACTTCGCTCGCGTAGCTGCCAACGAGGTTGTTCCCGTCCTCCTTATGCTTCTGACCAAGCAGGACGAGGATGCTGCCGATGACGAGTACAACTTGGCCCGTGCCGCCTATCAGTGTCTCGCGCTCTACTCCCAGGCTATCGGTGCCGCCATCATCACCCCCGTTCTTCAATTCGTCGAGGGCAACCTCCGCGCCGAGGACTGGCACCACCGTGATGCCGCCGTTTCTGCTTTCGGCGCCATTATGGACGGCCCCGACGAGAAGGTCCTCGACCCCATCGTTAAGCAGGCTCTTCCTATCCTGATCGGCATGATGGACGACAGCTCCCTCCATGTCAAGGACTCTACCGCCTACGCCCTCGGCCGCATCACCGAGAGCGTCTCGGAGAGCATCGACCCCAACCAGCACCTCGACCCCCTCATCCGCTCTCTGTTCAACGGCCTCATGAGCAACGCGAAGATAGCATCTTCCTGCTGCTGGGCTCTGATGAACCTGGCGGAGCGCTTCTCTGGCGACTTCGGTGCCGTCCAGAACCCTCTCACCCCCCACTTCAACCAGAGCGTCACCAACCTGCTTGGTCTGACCGCCCGCCCCGACTGCGACTCGTACGTCCGCACCGCCGCCTACGAGGTCCTCAACGTCTTTGTCCAGAACGCCGCCTCTGAGAGCATGCAGCCCATTGCTTCGCTGTCCGGCGTCATCATCGAGCGTCTCGAGGGCACCGTCCCCATGCAGAGCCAGGTCGTTAGCGTTGAGGATAAGATCATGCTTGAGGAGATGCAGACCAGCTTGTGCACGGTTCTGCAGGCCATCATCACTAGGTTGGAGAAGGAGATCATTCCCCAAGGCGACCGCATCATGCAGACCCTGCTCTCCATCCTCCAGACCATTGGCGGCAAGTCCAGCGTTCCCGACGCCGTCTTCGCCACCATCAGCGCGCTCGCCAACGCCATGGAGGAGGACTTCAACAAGTACATGCCGGCGTTCACGCCCTTCCTCTACAACGCCCTCGGCAACCAGGAGGAGCCCAGCTTGTGCGCCATGGCTATCGGACTCGTCAGCGATCTCACCCGTAGCTTGGGTGAACAGAGCCAGCCGTACTGCGACAACTTCATGAACCACCTGCTGAACAACCTGAAGAGCCCCAGTCTCAGCAACCAGTTCAAGCCTGCAATCCTGCAGTGCTTCGGCGATATTGCCGGTGCCATTGGCGGACACTTTGAGACATACCTGTCCGTCATTGCTGGGGTCCTGCAACAGGCCGCGACTGTCAACGCTGGCCCTGAGGGCCCCTACGAGATGTACGACTACGTCATTTCTCTGCGCGAGGGAATCATGGACGCCTGGGGTGGCATTATTGGTGCCATGAGAGCCAGCAACAAGAGTAAGTCACTATCCCAATGCTTAATGATGTACACTGCTAACAGAACCCAGCCACCGTTCTCCAGCCCTACGTTCCTTCGATCTTCCAGCTTCTCAACCAGATTGCTAGCGACATGAACCGCAGCGAGGCTCTCATGAGGGCAGCAATGGGTGTCATTGGTGACCTCGCCGAGGCCTACCCTAACGGGGAGCTCGTCGAGATCTTCCGCCAGGACTGGCTTACCGCCCTGATCAAGGAGACCAAGACCAACCGCGAGTTCCAGGCTAGGACCATTGAGACCGCGCGCTGGGCTAGGGAACAGGTCAAGCGCCAGCTTGGCGGCTCTTCCAGCGTCATGGCCCAGACCTGAGCTGACCCTCGATATCCAATTACAACTTCTTACCTGTTTGATTATCCACACCCATTCCCCGAGCCCAGCGCGTACCCTGGAGCAGCCGGTTTCCACTCGTCGAAGCCCGGATCTGCGTCAAACTAGGAGACAGCACAGCCCTCATATTGTCACTACACAGCATCGAACACGGAGATCACTCACGTGTATATAGACACCTTACACATTCCCCAAAGACTAATTTCACCAACCAATACCCCTTGCCAGCACACTTCACCAATTGACACTACACATCACCCCTTACCCCTTGGCTGTATCTTCTGGACTTTGATTTTCGCAACGGATGGCTGGATTAGAGAGGAGGCGGGAGTCCTCATTGTCATGTACGCCTCGCATAGAATCGCGCTGGCGACTTAAAAGTCATGTAGAAGGAGTTTCCCTCAGACGGAACCGGGAGTTTGTTATTTTCATTTTCCGACGGGGAAACGAGAGCAATGAGAGACGGGGAAACGAACGACGTCAACACACAACTCGGAGTCGGCCGCGTCCTTCCTCGGGAGAGAGAACCCTATCAAGTGATTGGGGTTTACCGTGGAGAGGGGGAGCATTTGTCCCTCGCAAGAGGCGCATACGCTTCAGGCCATAACCTGTTTGCAATTTCGTCGGGATATCTTTCATTGAAAAGGTACTCGCGCAGTGGTTGGGGTTGAACACACAACAAGACGCCTCACGAAATGGGCTAGAAAGGAGAGTGTAGGGGCACGCGAGGAAAAGACGAGAAGAGTCCTGCAGCGGAGGAAACGGACGGCGCGCAAACAGTTCCAAGTATGCAGCTGGGTCAAGTGGCCCCATGTCGCAATGCTTTGGTAGTCAGGAGAAAGTTCAATGAGTTTTGCCCCCTTCAAGTGCATTGGATGTGAGATTTCGGCGTGATGTGTGACATGAGTTGATAAAGTCTTGTCGTGAAGTCCTTGGACGACGTCTGATGAAATATGTGGCATTGACAGAGTGATCTGTTCCCGTACGTTGGTCTCTACCCCTAATCGTTGAAGGATGGATGGAGCTTGATCGAGCAGTGAAGACCATGGGTGCATGGGTATCTAAGAGGCATTCAGGATGTTCTAGGAAGGCTCAAGGCCACCGCGAATTGCACAGACGACATGACTTGGACACTTGAGCAATAGAATCGTATGGAGTAACACATCAAGCAATGAAGCCATAATTGATTTCTGTTGACAAACAAACCAGAGTCAGGTTTCTCGGGAGCATCAGCAATAATTTAACGGGGACGATGACGGACGGGGAGGTGGCAACTGTGGTCGGAAGGTTAAGATTTGATCAGTGTGCTGCGAAAGCAAGCTGCAAGCATTGGAGGCGGGTGTGAAAGGTTTCGGTTTAGTGCCTGAGAGATGAAGTCTGATGAAGACCAGAATTGTTTGTTGGAATGAATTCTCATGCTTGTGGGGCTCGATTTATATAGACGATGGTGTGTCTGGGACTCGGCCGCCGGTCTGAAGCCTTGTGTGTTGGAGGGTGAGGTTGCTTGGGGATGACGAGGGGTCGATGCTGGGAATTACGGTCCCTTGGGCATATGAAGAGAGCACTTGGGGTGTTGGGGAGTTGGATGGACAGACCAAATGTGATCCTTCATATACTGTAGGCCAACATTTAATACCTTGCGAATGTGTGCATGCGCGTCTTGATGGTCCTGAATTCGTGGGATTGTCGCTGCTGATGAGAAAGAGGCGCAGAGTAGGATTTGATGTTGAGGGGAGAATAATCACGAGCTTGTGGCGGACGACAGGGAGGGCAAAGAATGGGATGTAGTTGGAGAGTTGAGGTGTTGATTTAGGGTGGACGTGAAGGCTTGGTTGTTAAGTTGATGGCGTTATGTGGACGCGTCTCTCCTGGACATCGTCGTCTGAAAGACAACGAGATAATTTGGCGTTGAATTTGCATAGGTACATCCTGGTGTTTTATAAGGAGATGGGAGGCTAAGTTGATGGAGCATTTTGGCCGGCTTGGGGGGTATATAACAGGGCGTTACTGCTGGTGGGCATGAGGCCAAGAGCAAGCACACCGACAAATAGGTAGCATGTTGCTACCATTGACTGCATCTGAGATAGGTACCGTTTGCCGTTGCTCTGACTGACGTCCAGGAGGGACAGTGTGAGTAACCCGTAGATGCGGAGACAGTCGCGTATTGAGTGTGAATAAGAGTGGGAGTGTATGAGATGGCGAAGGATGACACTGAAGATGGAGTCTGCGTGGCTTTGGGCGTGGTGTGAGATTAGGTTCTGAACTTGAGGGTGGTGGGAACACTTTTAGATAGATGATGTCCGTGGCACCATGCCCATTGAGTTGTAGATTGTTTGACAACCGAGACATTGTCAGGTCTAAGAAAGCGGGCAGACAAGGCTTGGCTTTATACGCATGCGTGTCTGAGATCGGAAGTTCTGTGACATTGTGATTGAAGGTGAACGAGGGAGGTATATAAGCGCAGTATCTATGGAGCGAAGTTGGGTACACCGCAACAACGAATGCGGTTCGTTGCGATGCAATGTTATTGACCTTTCCACCCGGCCTGAGATTCGCGTCAGCCTTGGGAGCAACCGACTCCATAATAGCGGGGCGGACGTTGACTCGGCTGAAAAGTAAGGCAGGAGTTGAAGATGGATAAGCTGCAACTATTGGTGATCACGGACGAGAATGAGGCGTATACGGTGAGATGTGCTTCGTAAAGGAGCGGAGTTCGAGCTGGAGCCAGGCTCGGCGTCTGGTCAGCTGGGCGTCTTTCAAGACGCCAGAGTAAAGCTCCAAGACAAGCATGATTCGGCTTGATATCTAAGACTCTGGCAGTGCTTGGACGGTCTTTTTATATGCCTGAGAGAGGTTGAACATGAAGCGATCGTGCGTTAGGGGGAACTTGACATTGCCAGGAAGTGAGTGTAATATGAAAGCGTGAGATTTCTGTCATCGTGACTTCGGCAGCCAAAATGAGGTTGGCTCGAGTCGTGAGACTGCCACTTCTCCTGAACAACCGTCTCACATTGCTTAGTTCTTTTGCGACGCTTCCATGATGGTCTTGTACGCAGTCATGGGCCAAGGCTGGAAGACGGAAGGGGTGGAATAAACGGCAGACGATGAAGAGTGATATCAAACATGTCGCTTGGACGCGAATTAGGCAGTTGAATCAGGACAGAGGTAGCCTCGTTTTCGCCGAGTCCAAGCATTGCTTTCTACTACATTGGCTTACAGAAAGATCGAGCTGGGACATTGCGGCTGGCTTGGAAGAGCAGACTTGGGAGAGATGTGGTTCAATATATACCTAGGAAACACCAAGGGGGAAGAGATGTGCTTCGTAGCTCGAGGTGTATGATCGGACTGATTCGGACACTGAAGCCAATTATACTTTTTGCGGCGAAAAGAGTAGGGCCGTGATGGGCTTGTGTCAAGATTCGGGTTGGGGTCTACGGACCGGTATAAAAGGGAGAAGTTTGCCGCGATATTTTCCGAATCTTCAATGGCGTTTGGATCGGAAATCTGTCTTCGCGAGAATTGTGTGCTAGCACATATTCATGATAAATGTTTACTGCAAGACTACTGGGAACTGTGAGAGTTGATGGCAATGCAGGTTGATGTGGCAAGCTTAAGAAATGGGAATGAATAAACATGAGACAGAGATGACGTGTAATAGCACAAAACGACGCGTGAAGCCATGGTTTCGTTGACATTGTCTAAGACTCTCATGTTGAATGAGATATGGAGAGGGCATCGCTTTGGTGACGACTCAGTGGATGTTGGCAAAGCATCGTCTAATCTCAAAATCAACGCCAGCTCATTGTTTAGGTTAAGATGCAAAACCCCTCGGTGTCGTCGCCCTTTTATGGTTCAATCTCGACGCAGCTTGGGTGGCTTGTAATAGCGGCGTGGGCTACTGTTGAGACGGTATGAACACGTCAGCTTGAAAGGAAGTGAGGCATTCAAGCAGAAATATGTGCGAACCAAAAATTGAAATCGGACCATGCTTCATACACTAGGCTTGGCTCTATCAGACGTCCAGTAGTCTCTCTTTGTGAAGCCGGCAAGGCCTTGAAGAGAGGCTCCAGCTCAAAAGAGTTGAGGGATGGGTAGATCTTGACGAATACATGCGAAAATGGTTGACGGCAGACAGAACCGGGAAGGGGGCAATACGTAGGTTAGGGGACAGGGGGCTGGACTTTTGCGTGGTAGAGAAAGCGATGGTT
Source organism: Colletotrichum noveboracense (assembly GCA_026319125.1). Classification (NCBI taxonomy): domain Eukaryota; kingdom Fungi; phylum Ascomycota; class Sordariomycetes; order Glomerellales; family Glomerellaceae; genus Colletotrichum; species Colletotrichum noveboracense. Next base: position 81,172 of record JANUHK010000041.1, on the reverse strand, counting down.
TCTGGAGACGTGTGGGAGTACGCAAGCACGTGGCAACCACGGATGCAATTTGCTTGCGCATTGTGCATTATGGATGAGAATGGTTTTTTGTAATAAATGAAGACGCCCTGGCTGAGCGTTTGATTTACAGGAAGGTCACTTGTCGTTACAACTGAGTGATCTAATTCGTCGGAGGAGCAGGGATGAGTTGAGTTGTCGATTTAGATATAATGTAGCGTCATAGGCAAGTTCAACTTGGGAGATTTAAAGGAAATCATTCCTGCGTGTTTACCAGGGGCAAAGTTTTCAATTTCTTAGCAATACTTCGACATCTTGTCCTGTCTGAAGTTGTCTTTCCAATGCATCCACGGCCTTCAACAACGGCAATCCTGGGAAATAGTTGAAGTATAGCCTGCGGGGGATGGAAAATGAGGACGAGGTTTGTAGTTGGTTGTTATCTAAACACACACCTAGGCACGTCGCTGCTTGCCGAGCTATCGGTTCTCACAAGGCACGGCAAGCAGAATCAAGATGTTTTAAATGATAGTTCATTTCGAAAACACCCCAGCTTCTCTTTGCCATTGCTACGAAAACATCTTCACCTATGGTATTATATATCAGCACCGAGCGACAGACAGTACAGCCTTCAGTGACAACATTTGTATCATGTGCGGCCTAGAATCAACAGCAGCATGACGCAGAAACCACTCGAAAAAGAGTGCTGTGGGTGTGGTATGGGCAATAACAGAGATGTTATATGGAAACACGCACTTAGGGGCGACAGAAGAGGGTTATTGACATAACCGCGGACACGAGGGATCTTGGCAGACATTAGTCGATTCTCGTATCGTTGGTGCAGCAGATGAGGATTCTTCCCTGCAGATGATGTCTGAGTCGTTGCAGTTGTGAACCACCAGACCACTGGATATTTGTGAGTGTGTAATACAAAACTACCCTTAGTTTAATCCTCATCGATTCGAGAGGATTTTTTCATATTCTGGAGGGCTGGAGAACACAGTTCCACCGGGCCTACGAGCTATGATTCTTGATAGACAGAAACGTGCTTGGGCAAAATGATAAATCTTGTGAGACTGCCCAGTCAGCTACAACAAGCGTAATGCAACGGGAATATTTATTGACGAAGTATGCAAGTGAAGGTGAAAGTGCATAGGCATTCAGAAACTTTCAAGCTGTTCTGGCAAGAACAAATAACTAAATTCCAACTCATTTCACCATGGTTTACTACACTTGACTTTTACAAACTCCAAGATTCCTACGTCCTTCAATGGTTTTAAGAGGCTGAAGAAGCTGTACATCAACGCGAAAAACCCCATACGAAAGCCATCGAGCTGCCCACTACGTGCTGTCCATCCGACCATTCCAGTCTGCCAAAAGCCGTGGCATTAGCGATACGAGACGGTTGCATCTTCGCTGCTACTACATAAGTCTGCTTTTCCCCCTCAGATTTGAACACCAGCGCAGCGGGCTTCACGCTTACAGTGACCATGTCTGGGTTATCTACCAAGACGCGAACGTTGTAAGTTCCGGCACCGCCTACGTTCTTGACAGTACGCGAGAACATGGCCGTGTACGTCCCATTCGTCGTTGAGACGTTATAGAACGCGGCGAAGGAAGGATAGTTGAGGTCGTAGACGCTACGCTTCACCCCAGGAGCGCAGGTAAAGTTGCTCCGTGTGATTCCTCTCGTGAACTCGACCGTAGTGTTGAAAGCGCAAAGAGAGTCGCGGTACTCTACCGGGGAGATATCATAGACGAGACCCGGGTCTAAGGCAGCTATCGGGTCCACGTGGCCGTTTCCGTAACTGTAAGGGTTCGAAATAGTGTTATTCGGCTTTTCTAACATAGGCGATGAGGTGCCTTTGAGTGTGGTATATGCGGTAGTCATGATGGCAGAGCGGACCTCGGCAGCGCTCCACTTTGGGCGTCGTGCCATGATAGATGCCGCGATGCCAGCCAGATGGGGGGCGGACATGGAAGTTCCAGATATGATGGCGAAATCACCCTTATTAGTGCTCGAGTTGTCGTTTGTCCAGCCGGCTAGAATGTCTACACCTGGACCGGTGATGTCAGGCTTGAGCAGGTTAGGCGCCGCCATGTTTGGGCCTCTACCGCTGAAGCCGGCGATGACCGGTGCCGGTATACCAACTCTGCCGTCGAGGAACTGAAAATTAATTGTGGCATTTGGCGTTTTCGCATAAGCCTCCACTTCAGTGCTTTGCTTATAGCTCAGTTGTATCCCTGGCAGGACGTAAGAGGATGCGTATGTCTCATCACCCAGCATGGCCGGGCTGACAACGACAATCCCACGGCCGCCGGCTTCTTTGACGACCTGTCCCTTTGCTCTCAAGGAACCCCTTCCCAATCGACAGATGACAGCCTTTCCGGCCACTTTCTTCGGGTCAAGGCTGTCTTTCAGGCAGAAAGATGCGGTAGAAGCGTTCCCCTTGCTGACGTCGGCGCCGAGAACGAGACGGAGCATCCCGGAATCCGCTGCTGATTGGTTCTTTTCCCCTGCGGCACTATCTCTGTACAAACTGGCGCCAGTTACAAGTTTGTTGTTCCCGAGCTTGAGGTTGGCAGGAAAGTCGCGATCCAGCGTGCTAGCGGCGACAGTCATTGCCCACGGTGGAATATTCTTCACCGTGCCGGGTTCGGGCCCGTCGTTGCCGGCGGATAAGGAGACGAAGATGCCTTTTTCCATAGCAGCATAGCTTCCCACGACAATCGCATCGTGATCGTGAAATACGGTTTCGTTAGGGCCCTGCGATAACGACAAGACGTTGACGCCGTCCATGATAGCTTGGTCTATAGCAGCGGCGATGTCGGACTCTGCGCAGTCTTCCTTCCAGCAGACCTTATACATAGCTATACGGGCGTATTTGGCGATACCGCGGGCGGTGCCCTTTGCTAGGCCATTATAGCCTGCATTTCGAACCTCGGAACCGGCCGCGGTCGTGGAAGTATGCGTGCCGTGGCCGATGTTATCCCTAGGGGATTTATACTCTCCAGTCCAGTTGAATAGGTTAGTCGCATTTAACCTCGCGGCAGTGTATCCCTTATGATAGAATCGCGCTCCGATCAGCTTCTTATTACAGTTTTTGACCGTCCACTGTTCTCCTTCCTCGCATTGTCCCTTCCATTTCCCCGGAATGGGGCCCATTCCCTCGTCGCTGTAACCTGGGTTCTCGGGCCAAGCTCCGGTATCAAGCAGGCCGATGATAATATTTGACTCGGCTTCTTTGTCGTCTGTTCCACTTCTATCCTCAAGATAGGCGCTCTTGCTTAAAGAGGACTGCCCGTATAGGTCTTCGTTGCTGGCGAGGCCGAGAAATTGAGGGGTCCTGGTTGTGTGGAGTTGAAACATCCTCTCAGGCCTCACCGACAACACACTTCCGTAGGCGCGCAACGCTTCAGCTTGTGCTTCGGTAAGCTGAGCAGCGTATCCATTCATGGCACTGGAGTAGGTGTAGAGAACAGAGGCAGGATCCGCATCAATTGCGTCGAGAGAGGCTTGTTGCAAGGACCTCCGACGCGCGCCACTCACACTCTCTGCCTGCTCCATGTGAACGATGTACGTTTTCTTCTGTTCTTCTGCCGCGAACACCACCGCTACTACGAAAAGTGCCCTCAAAAGAAGCCCCCAGATGTGTTTCGCCATGGTACTGGAAGTAACTCGGGACGTTCGACACGTAGACAGCCATACAAGAACAGTAGATTCTCTGGATAAGAAGGGTTGAAGAGCTAGGCAAGAGGCAGTTTGCGTGAAGTTTACCCCGATCAAGATAATGTGAAGCCTCAAGAGCCGGCGAGAGATCGCCATAACTTTGTTCGGGTGCCGAAGCGGCATCCAGAAAGGCTCCTTCAAGGATGATGGGATGGCGCTTGTAAGTAACGAACCTGAGCGTCTACGACCATCTCCCAATGATACGTCTGGGAATTTTCGGGCATTATCCAGTCAGGCATATAAGCTCTTTTGTTGTTCCCGATTCCTTCCTAACTACTCTATATCAATATTCCATTCGTATGCAGTGTACGAATAAGCTCAGGTTACTTACCAGGGAGTCGGACAAATTGGGCCGTTGTGTCTCTTGGGTCCTGCCATAGAAAAGTAATTCTTCTCGTCGGAACCAAGCTATGACCAAAAAGTACCGGCCGGCTTTCCCATTTACCCCTCAAAGATATCGTTTGAGTCATGTATTCTAGAAATCCGCACAGTCTTGCACACGTCAAATTCTTTTTCTGTCAAATTCTGTTTCTGTCCCGGGTGCGTTTCCCTATTCTTTGGACCAAAGTACGCAATTACACCACGGCGAATTAAACGACAATGCAGCACACTGCACGCAGACAGATGTCTCCTCACGCAAGCCCTCCAGCTAGCGACGATGACACAAAGCCGTGTCTAGTATCGGAAAACTCGTACACAATCTCAGAATCAAGTCCATTACTCTCCGATGACTTCCAACCACTGGTCCAGCCTCAGAAAGCCGCAGCTCATCGCAGTGATGTCGCCATATCCACCAATATCACTGCCACCGTCCATGAGCCCAAGAATCATAGAGTTGATAGCTCTGATACCGTCTTGTACGCCGTCATCCTCCTCTTCGCTAGCTCAGCCGGGTTGTGGACCATTCCCGCCACGCGTCAAGTTGAGGACATCGTATGCCGGCAGCACTACGGCGTGCTGAAGCCTATCGGCGAGAACCAGTGCAAGGAGGATTCCATTCAAAGCAAGGTCGCTATGGTATTCGCCATCTACGGCTCTCTCCAGGCCGCTATAGCTGCGGTGGCTGCATTACCCTGGGGCATTGTTGCAGACCGAGTAGGGAGGAAGATAGTTTTTCGGTTAGCTGTGCTGGGTACGATGCTCGATCAGCTATGGTTTCTTGCGGTTTGTGCGTTTTCCCCGGCAATTCCACCCAATTCCATGTGGGCTGGCTCGTTATTGCTGGTTATCGGCGGAAGCAATCCTGTAGTGTCTGCTGTGATATTCTCAATGCTCACCGATATCACCACCCCTGAAAATAGGTTGGTATAATATGCCCCGTTTCGTGCTGGCTTCTGCTCACCATGCTCACAGAGCTAAAAAGTTTATGACCGCCCATCTGTCATCCATGATTGGAAACCTCGGCTCCCCTTTGATCGCCGGGTGGATGATGGACAAGACAGGGCCGTGGCCAGTCATGTGTTTGTCGCTGTTTGGTTTCGCAACCGTTGGGTACGCCATCCGCCTCATCCCGGAGACACGACCGGCTGCCCGGGCTCCGAGAGATATCTTTGCGGATTGGCCTACCAGCAACGTTTTTCAGCGCCTATCTCACCACTTGAGGAAAATCTCAAGCCTTTTTATGATGCCGTCTCTGGTCATCCTCATATTGGCAATGCTTGCCTTATTCCCCATTACGCTGTCTATCTTCCAGTTTATGATCATCTTCGCCTCTAGGCGCTACCAGATTCCAACGTCTCAAACGGGTTTTCTCTCATTCTTTTACGGCTTCAATGTCTTCATCTTCATCACCGCCGTCATACCAATCCTTTCAAAGTTTCTCGTCTCACCCCGGGCACCAAAGATCATGCGCTTTACTGACAGCAACAAGCGCGATCTCTTTCTCGCCCGGGCATCTTGCGCCATGTTCTTACTTGGCAGCCTATGTATGGCTGTTTCGCCGACTTTGAGCGCCTTTACCGGCGGGCTCGCGCTCTTGTCACTTGCTTCAGGCTGGGGCAGCTATGCGCGCAGTCTTTGTGCATTATACGTGGACAGCGCGCACAGGACGCAGCTCTATTCAATTATGTCGCTGGTCGAGACGGCCGGGATGATATTTGCACAGCCTGTGCTTGCTGGTCTCTTCAGTTTAGGCATGGAACTTGGCGGCTTCTGGATCGGATTGCCATATCTAGGTTGTGCTTGCTTTTGCGTTGCTGCACTGGGACTGTTGCTCCTGGTGAGGCTTCCGGCGCTACGAGGCGGATAAAACCATACTTAGATACTTAATTTATTTCTTCTTCGACCCTGATGACCTTTTCTTTAAAACATAACAACTCTTTCATGTAAGATGTCTCATACAAACAAACACTGCGGTTATGATGGCCTCATCCCCACAACGCGGATAACTATTCCTAAGTAAGAGGCATGTACCCCCAAGCAATCTGGCTCACAGAGCCATCTTTCCAGATGCGATATCTCAGAATGCTATTGTGTATTACTGACATTGCAGATAACGCTAGACTGAAGAGCACGGCCCACACAAATGGCTGTCCTTGGTCCGTGACTTTAACAGAACGGTTCGTCTTCCTTATTGGCAACTACAAGACGAACTACTGCAGGCTGCAGGCATGATCCCTAACAACACGCCTGGTACAGGCTGCAGGTGGCTAGGCCTCACACTTCTACGGTAATGCATAATACAAATGTAAGGAGGTAAGCATTACAAGATGTCAACGACTTAACTTGGTAGTTAACGAGTTAGCATGTTCAACATCATTCGACCAAGGCGTATTGTACATAGCTCTGTGCGGTGTAATTCGTTGGTCTCATTTGGTTAGGTTAATCCCCACACCAGGACTATGTGACTAACAAACATGAGATTGCCACCATTTACAATGGGTAGACTACAGTACACCCATATCGCGGGTCCGCCGCTCAGAGCCGCCGGTGTCCAACGCAGTCATTCTGGTCTGCGGTGTAGATTCCACCTGAAAATAAGACATCTCGCCTAGTGATGCAATGAATACATTAGTAATAGGTACCAAGCGGTGCTGTGAAACTGCAACAGATATGTTCAGAAACTTACCGCAGAGACTGTGGTTTTGATTCTTATGGAATCCTCTATCCGAGGACTTGCTTGGGATCAGCAGCGTCGATCTCATCCTGGTAGGCGTCGGGGTGCTTGTCTCCGTCAATGAACAGCTTCAGGATGTAGTTGACGCTGTCCGAAATGTTCTCCTCGGTGACCTTATCAGCAGCCTTATCGCGCTTGGAGGGGGTGTTCATGAGGGTAGAGCGCTTCACGGTGATACTGCCAATGGCGCGCTCAGAGACGGGCGAGGCGGCGACGGAAGCCGCGAGGGTGACAGTAATGGCAAGAATGGCAGACTTCATTTTGATTCTTAAAAGGGGATGGTATCCAAGTCAGGACTTGAGAAGAATGTGTTATTGTTGTATTGTGTTGATCGTCGAGGCTTTGATGATGAGAGACAAAGAAGTGATTGAAGGGCGGGAAGTCTCTATACTTATATTCAAATGACAACATATAAGGCCAACCTGGAAGGAAGCAATTCGTCTGCGTACGTCTGAGCCTTCGGGACTTTTCATCTTGGGAATGCGATGTGCCTCTTGCATAACTCCTCTCTCCAGTCGACCTCTCGCTCTAGACATCGCGGCTTCACACTATGCCTCCATTGCATTCAACATCATCGCACGACTCAGCACTTCGGCTCGAACATGAGTCTATCCGTTTGTTCTAAGGGTCTATAGGAATACGTTGTCAAGATGCACTAGCGGCTAACCTTACCCCAACAGTTCCACTGACTCATTCAATAGATGGGTACTTAGTAACATATTAACTTCGGGTGCGCGCTTGGTCCGACTCATTCAATAGATGCATCATCAAAGCCAAATCAGGGAGTGCCCCAAGTGTCTCTTGGATGCGTATTCGCTCGTTGATGGGAACTGGTTCGCGTTGGCTGACTTCTCTTCTTAGAAGGAAGCCCGGCCCCGACGTTATCTCCGCGGAACCTCCTCACGCTAGTTACACGATAGTTTCCATCCCTATGCCTTCAACTTCCATTCGCAACATATCCTAGGCAACCCTACGACTTGTACCTTCTTTGTACCTCCATCAAATACTACTTGCAACCCTTATCGATCTTAGTTTTGGCCTTTTCCGGATGAGGAATGTTGGCAAGCATCATAACCTAGCCTCAATAATGCCGTTTCCTAATTTCCAACAACATAGGAAGCAACAACTCCGCCAATTCCGCTTCACAGTACTAACCCTTCAACATGGTCCATCAACACGATGAAACGAGCTAGCAAAAAGACTTCGCTAGACTGATCCATGCGCACGACGTTCTTCTGACGATGGAACCAGTAGCTTCTGGAAGGGACTTCTTGACCTTCTTCAAACTCTCTCAGTATAGAGGAAGTTAAAGTAATTTACCGCACCGAAATTGACCTATGGAAAATTACAGCTCTCGCATCCTCCGCCACTCCGTCGGTTAGACTCTAATTACTTGAGTAAGGGAAGCATTCGTATTCACCCGAGCAAGCGATCTGCGGAAATACGATCATATATCATCCAGAGACTCCTTTTTTCCGCTATCACCAGGCTACGCGGTAGGCACCTTGTCTCCTACTTGTCTGACCCTTCTTCATTCTGAATTCGCCCTAGCACCCAGCCCAACCACAATGCTGTCCACAATGGCAGTCAAGAGCCCATCTTACAAGCCTCTCATGTCGGCCGACAGCCGTGACTCTGAGTCTGTTGAAGACTTTGGCGACTGCCATGCCGGCGAGAAGAGTATTGCGCAGCATTTCCGCTGGATAGAATGGAACCAACGAGCTCCAGCGCGGGTTACTGCTTTACTTGGAAGCTCCCTCGTTCCTCTAAGTATACTGGTTCTCAGCATGGCTTTCGGTTTCGTATTTTCCTTCTTGCGAGCTCCGACTGATCAGGATTGTGCTCGTCAACTGTCTATGTGGTGTAAGTCTTGCCCTTCAACCCTCCTGGCGAAGCTGGGCAGGAAGACAAAACACAGACGCGTTCTAACTCATACAGCTCCTGCACTTGAGGCCGTTGAATATGTCCAAATGGATTTCAATGACGCCTTTAACTCAACAAGCATTTACCGTGGGCTTCCAACTCCAGAGAGAGAGCAAGCCTGGTTTGACCTCACGTATAGTAAGTTTGCTACTACGTCTCACCCACACATCAGCCTTCGCCAGCTGACCAAAAATCAGAGCATGCGGTCGAAATCCCGCCTGAAAGGCTTGCGGGTCTCAATCGATCTGAAGAAGATCACCTGAAGCATGTGCCTGAAGATGTAGGCGACGGTTATGTCGCACTGCTTGAGGTCTTTCATCAACTCCATTGCCTGGTAAGCCCACACAACCAGTTTCGCTCCCCAAATCCCGCTGGAATAGGTTTGCTGATACGCTCGCTTTCTGCATAGAACATGATACGGGTATATACCTGGTGGCAGGTGGGCAAGTATGACAAGATTCCAGTTGGGCTGTCGAACGACCCCCTAAAGAATCGCATACATGTTGATCACTGCCTGGAAGCCCTGCGCATCTCACTCATGTGCTTCGCCGACGTCACTCCTCTCATGGTTCGCATAGGCGGACCGGCGGGCGCGCGTGCGGACTTCAACACGCACCACAAGTGTCGCAATTTTGATAAGATTTCAGACTGGATTGATGAAAACTGGACCGTTAGATAAAATGCCTACATTTGGTGCGCCTGAGGCTGTGATAACCCGAGTCTCAAGGGATGCAGTGCCCTTGTCACTCGTTACAATGCGTTGAGGATGAATTGAACGATGGGTTATGAAAGTTAGAGAGATGCATATCTCAGATAGTTGAATATAATATATTTCTGTACCTATCTATTTGGCCACTCGAGTGAGCAGACTCTAACCAATATGTTAATTTAAGCCTTTAGCTTAAGAGGGCATGCTGTTCGTGTATCGTCCCGTAAGTTCGCATCTATAGAACATGCCGCTTTGAGCATTTTGATTTCTGACTTCGCGCTGAACTTCTCCATGGGACAGCACTGGGATAGGGCATGCAAGAATAATGCTATAGTTCAGTTCTAGATTCGCATATTTTGGTAGTTGAAAATATTGATATTCGTGGAATGGTCACAGCCGGTTATTACAATCATTTATCAACTACATTCTGGCCTCTGATTACATCTGCTGAACAGCCTAAAACCTTTCCATTTTTTAAACTTCACTCGAACAAGTATAATAAATCCCCAGAAGATACCTCTCAACCCAGTGACAATCTGGTTTCTACGAGCCTGTTAGTCGATGCCCTGCGAATCTTTTCTCACCGCTCTCTACCGATTGTCCATAGGTGTTTGAACCAGCTGCCCTCTTTCTGAACCAGCTCTTGTGGAATTCCCTGCTCAACCACCTTTCCAGAGTCGAGCACCACGACTCTGTCGAAATTCATTACCATGTCCAGTCGGTGGCTTATCATCAAAATGGAATAGCTTTTGAACTCGCTCCATAGAACCTGCTGCATTTGCTTTTCCGTCTCCACGTCGACGCTGCTGCTGAACTCATCCAAGATAAGCAGCCCGCCAAAGTTGCTTTCTCGAAGAGTGTCAGATGTTGGCCGCAGTTCTATGTCGTCTTTGCCAAGTAGGGATCGAGCAGTGTCCACATACTCAATCCCAGCACTTGCTAGGAATTCACGCATGCGCACGCGCTTCCGCAAGACCGCCCTCGCCAGGCTGAAAAGCTGTTTCTGTCCAATGCTAAGAGCGTCCGCGTTCATCGAAGCCCCCAGCCCGCCTTGGTCACTGACCAATCCCCAGATCCGCACAGTTTCCAGCACCGCTTGGCACTCTTCATCGGTCGCAATTGTAAAGGGGTCAAGATTCTTTCTGAAAGACACCCCATCTGGAAAGAACACTGGGTCTTGGGGAACCGCAATCACACGTTGGCGTAAGGTGGCACGGTCGATGGTGTAGAGGGAGAGACCATCAATGAAAATATCACCGAAACAGGATGGAAGAGGATCCAGGAGCCGTAGAAGAAGTAGGACGAGTGATGATTTCCCACTGTTCATGGTGTGAGCGAATAACAATTAATCACGTTTTGAAGGCAGTACTCACCTGCCAGTACGTCCGCAAAGTGCAACCTTTTGACCCGGCTCAATGGTAAGCGTGAGATTCTCAAGGGCAAGATTGCCGTAATTTGAAGCCGTGTTCGATCTATTCTCATCCAAAGTCAAGTCGTGATGGTATCTTCAAGTTGATCAGCAATTTCTCATAGAATCAACTTTGTCTTGATCAGGTCTATACTTACGTGTAAGACGCAGATACTCCTCTGATTTCGACCAATGCCTTTTCCGGCCACGAAGCAGGCGGAACAACGACCTCTCCTTCCAATTTCTCTCGAGGGGTGTTTTCGGAAAACGATTTGAGCCTCAACACAGCACCAATAGAGGTCTCCAATAGCGTATACTTCTCAACCAGGTTCGCCAGTGTTCTCCCAAATGACATGATAGACACCATACTAGCGCCGGCAAAGCCTGCGTTAGAGCGCAGTTGTGTAGAAAGGGTCACCACAAGCACAGCTATCAGGGCGACCACAATGCCCAGGACAAATGACAACCAGCGCTGTACCATACTTAAGAGATATTCAGGCCTCTGCGAGGTGTCCACCAATGAGCTGTTGAGACGAGTGGCTTCATCCGTCCAGCCAAAAGCACGAAAGGTGACCACACCTCTGATGGTGTCAATGAAATTGGTGCTGAGACAGATAAGTAAAGCGTCGAACCCATGACAGATGGAGTTGAGACTTACTAGAGAGGAGCTTTTGCCTCCAAATCCAACAGGCGCAGCTGACGAGAAGTACGCAGGTAGAACCTTTGAATACCATAGATGATTGCCGCAATGAAGGGATACGAGATCATCACAAAGGGAGACGAGGTCGAAATCACAGCAGCTGATCCCAGTCCAACCCATACTTGGAGCGATGTGTTGGTGAGGGCCTGCGGAAGCTCCCCGTCTATGAGAGTCATGTCTTGAGAGAATAGGTTCGTCAGGACCCCTGTATCTGTCGCCGTAAAGTAACGCAGGGGCGCGGCAAAGACGGCTCGGAGGGTGTCTTTGTGCAAGTTTGCTCCGGAAAGCCTAATGATGACGAGCAGGCCAAGAATCGCCTCCGTAATGAGAGAACCCAGTGCTAAGCACTGGAATAGGGCGTAAAGGCCAACGTAGAACGGTGTCGAATGTGCCGGGTTCGTTGAGACCGCATCCTCGCCCCAAAACTTAAGCCAAATAGTCGGGCAATTGTAAGTAAAGCCAAACATAATGCCGAAACCAGCGAATGCGAGCATCGGAACTGTTCCGATTTTCCGACAGTAAAACCGAAACACCGACGCGTCGCCCATAACGCGTGCACCATTTTTGGTATCGCGTTGCTCCTCAGATGATGTATCTCGGTTGGAAGGTGTTGGAATATCAACATCTGTGATTGATGCTGATGTCGTTGATTTCTCCGTATCCAATCCATTGTTCGCATCAGTTGACCCTACTAAAGTCTGAATGGCTTCTTGTCCGCTGGCAATGACATGATCAAAGCTACCCTTTTCTGCAATAGTGCCGTTGGCGGCCAGTGCGATGACATAGTCAGCTGCCTGGAGATGCTGCGAAAAGTTGGTACAGAGAACAGCGTTCGCAGTTCTTTTTTTTAGCATCCCGCTGGGACCGAATACACGGCGGAAGACGTGCTCCTGTGTATCTGCATCAAGAGCGCTTAAAACGTCATCGAAAACGAGGAGGTCGCAGTGCCTATATAGAGCTCTCGCAATAGACACTCTTTGTTTCTGTCCTCCACTCAGACTGATTCCATTGCTGCCGACCACGGTTAGGTCGCCCTGGGAAAGAAGACGGAAGTCTTGGGAAAGCATAGTGGCCTCAATGACGGCTGCGTATCTTGACTCATCCACAGCCGTGAAGAAACCGACTATGTTGTCCCTTATAGATGCGTTCCATAGAAATGGAACTTGTTCGCAGTATCCAACAGTGCGACAGTTGATGTTCATGACAGTCTGGCCTTTCGCAAAGGGGATTTCGCCGAGTAAAGCTTTGCAGAACATGGATTTGCCAGAAGCAACTGGGCCGATCACCATGGTCAGACCGGGAGGAATCATAACGTTGATGTTTTTCAGGACGAAAGAATCTTCGGTCCAGCCAAAACTTCCGTTGATTATTTTGGCAACTGGTGAGGCTGCGCTGTGCGAACCCGAAACCTTAGGATCAATGAGAACCTCGTGGTCTCGAAAATCGTGCCGCGATTCTTCCTGCAGAAAAGACTGCACTCTTTGCAGACATGTAAAAGCGGCAATCAACTGAGGAACCAGCTGGAAGAGAGACGAAAGCGGTTCTGATAGCAGGAGTAAATACGAAATGGAGGTGAAGATGGTCGTGACGTCGAGATCCCGGGCTGTGATAGCCAAGGTGAAAACAGGAGCCAACAGAACAGGTGTGAATCCGATGCCCACCGAGATGACCAGGAACCACCGGAATCTGCCTCCGACCTTGAGTTCGTCCAGCCGTAGCGAATTGATGGTGTCTTCAAAGGGAACTTCTAATCCTGATATTTTCAGGGACTTCATGTTACCAAAGACGTTCGCCGTATGACTGATGCGCTTTTGGATCCTTTCCATCCAAGCCATTTGCCGTGGCCCGATATATCGCATAAGAATCGCAGAGCTGGCAATGCACAGCACAATGAGAACGATGGGTACGGCGAACGAGGCGCCGAGTTTCTTTTCGAGCAGCCAACAGGCCAGACCGGCTTGTATCGGGTTGGCCCAAAACTCGTGGAATTCCATAAGCCCCATGCGGACTCGCTCAATGTCCGCGCTCATCAGTGTCAAGGCAGCCGAGTTATCCGAAGTTGAAATTTTGGCCTGAAGGGTCTTCCTGTAAACTGCTGCAGCTAAATAGGCGCGTATCGCACACAAGAGACGTTCCTGGAAATACCAATACAAAGCATTGGCGATCGGAATGCCCATGTAGACGATGATTGTAGCGCCTATCAACCCGTAACCTCTATTGGCGTATTGACTGGTTTTCGGATCTTCTAGGAAGTTCAGAAGAGCCTCCAAGAGAAATGGCTGACAGAACACAAGGCCCAGGAGCACAATCCTTGGAGCAACTGGCAGTAATAAAGGAGCAACCAGACGTTTCACGAGCGCTCTGGCAAGACCATGGCTCTGCCCCTGAAAGCGCTGAGGCTCTAGTCTTCGGGTAGTGTCCTGGAGAGTCTTCACTGACAAACTCTTGTCGAGAGGAAAGAGATCCGGTACAGTCAAGACTCTCGTATAACCACATATGAATAGCGGATTGAGCCATGAGAAGGTTGCTAATCCGAATACGCCGCTTGTTTCCTCTGGGCTGTGATCTTTGCGGTCCCAGGGAATCCACGGCAGCTTTCGCCAAGACTCCAACACAACCAAGACAATTTTCCAGGCGGCGGCAGCAGTGAATATTCGCGCTATGGTGACTTCGCGGAAGGTGACGGCGGATAGCCATAGCGATCGTACTTGCGCAGCATCCAAGAGAATAGTTGAGATCAAGAATGTGTTGAGCAAGATGGAAGGTCGCGGTGAGCAAGAATGCTCAAAGAAGCTCAGTACCGGTATGCATAGTGCTGCAATAAGGCTCAAAGCAGCAGCACCATTTGATATCGCCGTTGCCCGGGCGGTAACTGCACTGTTGAGAATGAGATTGGCCAGTTGTAAGACTGCGTAGATGGTAGTTGCAGCCTAATTTGATGAGTTAACATGAGTGGTTGACACACATTTCGCGAGGCACATACGAGCTTGATGCACTGAAAGCTTATACCGCCCACTATCTTTGGTCTGCGAACCAAAATTATGATCCTTGGGATCGACAGAGCGATGAACAAGGTAGCGGGTAGGATTGCCAGGAAGATTCTCTCGAACTTGAGCGTGAAGTCGAAGTCATTACGGCAGCCTTGGACACTCGGCCCAATGGAGTCGTCGTTTGGACAGGACATGAAGTTCATCCTGGTAGCGTCAAGGTATGTATGGTGAGTCTCGTTCGGCACTGGAGTTGTACTTTCTATTCCCCTATGAGTGAACCGAGAGGCGATGTTTAGGCCAGCAAAACTGTTTGGGTGGGCGCAGTACCAAAGTCGTCAGTCCAACTGAATGATGGTGTTGCACCATAACTTCACGCCTACGTTCTCTTGGAGGTGACAATCGCTGACCCCCCAATCTTGCAGACGTTCAGCATGGTTCTCATGATACCCAATGCTGTTTTAACTCCTTTCCGGGAAAACTGGTCTGACATCAACATGCCGACTCGTACCCTCATCTTGACCCTCTCAGCAGCTGGAACTTAATGTGTTCTCCTGCCATCTTGAGTTAAAGTTGTGTCGGCATCATGTGCCATGCTCAAAATTCTCAGCTACATCGTGCAGTTCAATCAAGTTCATGGTCCTGGCTTTACCTTTATTGCGTGTGGTTCTTTGGAGTCTATAGTTCAGACTAAGTAAAGCTAGAAAAGGCATATCTCATCCCCTCCGTTGGGACTAAAGGCTACTGGGGTATACCTACTTGTGAGAGGGAGATAAAGTCCAATCATAAAAGGGCCGATCTGAAGTGGAAACGTGGAAACGTGGGATGACTGATGGCCTTATACATCAGTGCAGTTGATCAGGGTCTAAGAAATTCCTAACATCCCTACCATCTCCACCGCCATATCACTTACACTTCGGTTGGTTCGGCCTTTTCAAAGTTACTGACCCAGGGGTCCCCACACACCATCCATTAGATGACGAACTCATGGACCGTCTCTCAGTACATGACCTACATGTCACTCTTTGTCCCGCCTCTAGTGTCATGATGCAGGAGCAGCCGCGGACGGAGCAGCTGCGGGCGGAGTAGCCGGCGGGCGGAGCAGCCGGCGGGCGGGATAGTTTCTCGGTCACAACAGAGACGAAATACAATCAAGGCACATATCCGTCGGCATCTCACAGATTAACTCTTGAAGGGTCGCCCGTTTTGTTGACTACATCATACGATGGACATAATTACACAATAATAAGCCTTTGGCTGAGCTGACGGGTAAGATCCCCGCAGACATATTGATACCAAGTCAAAAGAAGGGGAGTGACTGCGGGAGAATTGATCAGTCGGCAGAATATCCCTAATTGACCTCGTTCGCCACGTGCAGAGAGAGGTTCTTCTCGGAGAGACTGAGCATATGGCTGTCCACAGCATACATTCCCTAGGAGCTTTCCTGCAAGGGCTTCGCGTGCAGTACCTCGACTCTAACCGAGCAAAACCAACGAGCTTAGCAGCTCTTCTTAAACAGAATAAGCTATGTACCTTGCAAAACTGAGATAACCATGAAGATGATGGTAATAGTATACTACATGTTCTGGCTTACTGACTTCAACGAGAGTGCAACACCATTTCTTTTCACCCAATCTAGTAGCTTAGGGAACTTCCTGCATTTGTGAGATGCCTGGAAGTCTTCTCTGATAGGCGCCTCTGACGCCTCAGAATCTCTCTTCTTGTAAACCAAATATGGGGTAACGTCGCCGGTGCACATAAGTGCCTGACGCAGCGTATCAATACAGTGACTTGTGTGATCCCGGGCAATGGCTGGCGAATTAGACTTGAGGAGGCTGGGAGTTATATCTTGAGGGTATGAGTCTTTCCATATGTATTGCCGTAGCATGTTGAGGCAATGGAGATGATGAAAGACCTCGACTACACCCACGTAACCTAAGGAAGGAGAGTCGGGAACCGCGGTCACGAAACCTTGGTCGACGCTTCTGTTGAGATAGGGAACACGATCAGGTGGAATGATGACACCAGGGACTATAGAAGATCAAGTGTCAGCAATATGTGTACTTCACTGGTCTGGTGATATATCTCTTCATACCTTGGGAAAGACTTTCCCACTTAGCCTCCATCTCTGCAGTGGGAAGGCCGGTGAAGCCTGAGTTGTCTAATCCGAGGCCACTTTCAAAGTCGCGTTGCTCATACTCGACAGCTTCCAATAGAGGAGCTAGTTGATTCATCAGTGACTGCCCATATTTGCAATGCAGTGGGAAATTTGGAAGAAAAAGAAAAGAAGAGGAGCTCATCACACTTACACCAAATACTGAGCTGCGCAGCACAGTACTTGTCTGACGGGGCAGATCTCAGAGCTGTCACCATCATCAAAGCACCGGTGATGAACATGAAATAACATGTGAAGCGCCATACAAACTCAACCGGGTTCGAACGAAAACTTGTCATCCAACGATTCAATGAAGCAGATGAATTCTCAGCTTCAAGCGGCAATGCCAGTTCGCTGTCGGCGTTCAGTCGAGAATAGCCCATCTGCCATTTCATGTTTTAAAGATAGAGAAGATTTTGCTTCGTCGATAAAGAGGCGATGTGAGAAAATCGACAGCTCGGATCTTCCTCTATTGTTGCTACACTATTCTAGAGATAGATTTGACGGCCGGGTTCGAGGAGATTGACACGGGGACATCCAATTGCCGAACCCAACAAGAGATCCTCGTTTATCTTCGGCTTGCGGGGACACGCAGCATTATGATAGACTCAACGCTAATAAACGCTGGAAGGGAAAACAGCAGTCAAAGACTGCCTCTCCTAGCTATCGATACATATGCGACTGAGTCATTGCGGTTCCATAGTGGTATTATCACGGTTGCCCAATGATAGTGGTACGAGTACGAGTACAGTCTGCAGCCTGTCATGCGGATTAGTTTGTTTCCCCCCGCCGTGCCTGTCAGCTAGAACTCGCCCGCTAGAGTTTCTTTGGTTAATTGCTTAAGGAGATGGGCGTGGAGTCTAGTGGAAGCTTGTTGGTTGTCTCATCCACAAAATTGGTCTTGGAGAAGTCCCTCCGGGACAAAAAGTAATTGGGAGATGTTCACCTGATCCCAGTTGAACCTTTTTAAGTGATGTTGATGTTCAGAGCGTTTGCTTGCCAGCAGGAACATGTGGGGTGCTGTACTGCTTTCCTTAACCAATAGAGGGCACAGGTCAATGTGCCCATATAGTGTTTCCAGAATTGGGCCCGCGAATAGAGTAAATTTGCCGTAGTCTTTTCCCGCGGGGGCTGCGTCGTAACTACAAACTCATCTGATCATCACGTCAGCGATTCAAGTCCCCGGCAGGTTGAAGGAACTTAATGCTTCGCCGGGAGGAACTTTAATTCTCCCTTGATTATAGCTGAGATCTAAGCAAGGCCAAACTCTCTCAAGGCAGAGTGGCGAGGCGGAAGACGGCTGCCTCATCCGTGAACTGTTGGATATGCGCGAGTTGGTCGGGTCCCATAAAGGCAAAGCGCCCAGTTTCACTTGCATTCGTTATTCATCTAGGCAAGCGATGTTCGGCGAATTTTCGCTTCGCACTCCCCTTCGACTCTTTTGTCGAAACTTTCTTGCCAAAGATTTTGGCCCTGGTGACACATTGGAACAAACTGCCGGTGAGCTGCATGATGCATTGATGGCATGCAGAGGGCGAGCTAAATACGAGTACGACGCCGTTCAGGGTATTGAAGTGGCTCAATGTCGTCTAGGCGGTGGTCGCGTCCGCGATGCCGGCCGGGCAAGTCTAACTTGCGGTCCATTTGGAGTAGCCTCCCGGCGGGCGCTGGACCAAGAGTCGGAGATTCGGAGTCGAGGGCAATCTCGATGAGTCGGCTTGGGGCCGAAGGCCTTTGGAACCAAGTACAGCCCTACTGGAATGCAAAGCTTGTGCTGACGGGAAAGCATGTTCTCATGCCGTCTCATGGCCTGTTCAAGTTAGTAACAAGCTTCAGATGCATGACGAGAACTCGTTTAGTGCATACAGCGCACATGAAGCTAAACCGAGTTTCTCGTAGTCTAGGGGAAAGAGTGACCCCTCTTTTCAAACCGGGCCATTTGCGGCCGAGAGACCCGCCGGTGCAGCGCCGGACCACCCTCGAACTGTGGTTGGTTTTGCCGGTCGAGTTCACCAACCCGTCTCAAATGGCAGCGTCCTTTCTGGGAGAATCGCGACATCTTGCGGGAATCTGGGAGACGGTGTTCGTGCAAGATTTGCTCTGGAGCTTGTCGTGCTGCAAGCGCGATTAGCTCTCAAATCTCACGATGTCAATCCAGCGGACATTCCCCGACCCTGACCCAAGGTTTTACAAATATCACAGTCATGCAAGCAACCGCGACAAGGACACTCAGGCCATGGGATGGGTTCAAGAGCTCTTCTGGTCCACGGGCCGGTGCAGACAGTCAGGCGTCACGTACGCGGAGGGATCATGGGGATACACTGGTATATAACAGCTATGATTCAACACTTTCATTTTGCTCACATTCCACGTAGTCCTTCGCGTCGTCTACACTCAGGAGTCTGACGCTCTCTGGCCTACAGCTTTGCAGAAGCTCAACCTTTGGATTGCTCGGTACTTTATCCATGGAAATCGACTCATCAAGAACAAGCCTAACAGTGAAATCAACGATGAGCTCGCACGCCGGTTTATACTTGAGGTTGTTGAAAACAAAGCTCTCAACGACTTGAATCTACCCAATCTATCTGCGAATACTCCCCAACAACACATCCAATCTCTTGCCCAAATTTTCGAGGACTGGCGTAAAGAAGCTATTGGAGACAACACCAATCTCGATCCCCGTGATAATACGCGGTTTTGCGACTTCTTGGTCATTGACGAGGCCTCTCTTCGAACTCTCGCCACGCTTCCTGAAGAGACACCGTCCTTAGAAATGGTGTCTCGTGCTGAGAGACGCGTAAGTCTCTTTCTCGATGGTAAGCTTCCCCTGGAAATACTAATTTATTCGTTACAAGGCACGACGTGATTTGTGGACTGGCTCATTTCTCTGGCTCATTGACTCTCTTGCCATCAAACGTTTTCAAGGTGTCGAGGACGCCGATAATTACAGTGGCTTCATGAAAC
The DNA here is from genome assembly GCA_026319125.1 of Colletotrichum noveboracense. Classification (NCBI taxonomy): domain Eukaryota; kingdom Fungi; phylum Ascomycota; class Sordariomycetes; order Glomerellales; family Glomerellaceae; genus Colletotrichum; species Colletotrichum noveboracense. The sequence continues at coordinate 61,487 of JANUHK010000041.1, read as the reverse complement.
TGAGCCCCGAGAACCTCCCGGATGCTTGGTTTGAGCGAGCGGGAAGATTCTCAAGCGATCCCTGGACCTTTGACTGCGTGGAAATTCCCGAAGGATCTGGAGAGAAGTGGTTTTGCGTGCGGTAAAATTTTCTTCTGGGATCTGGATAATGCAGCCGGCTGGCACGTCTGGGATTCTCGTGGGTAGCGGAATCTCAACTTCACTCTTAGCATAAGAGCAAGACACCTTGCGCTGTAGCGTTAATTGAAAGAAAGTATTTACAGCCCTAAGCTTCTCAGAAAGGCCTGTGTCGAGAACCCGCGTTGAACATCAACCTGTATGAATGCTAAAGCAGCACTGACGGTTTATTTCTCACTCTCACCAAGACGCTCCAACGGCGGGGTGAGTTTGCATTGGTTGACACCAACCTGATCACGGATTCAGCATAGTTCATTACGGTAACCCCTTGTGTAGACATTGTATCGCCGAAGATGACCCTGAAGTCTGTGGAAGACATCTTCCGGTCTCTCGGACGAGAAGATCTCTGAACCTGGTTACACAAGTATTTGAGCATATTTTCTGGTGCAAAAGGAGGACTCTCAACCAAGAAAGAACGATTTAAACTGAGCAGGAGGAATGTACTTATGGCGGATGAGGATGAAACCTCACTCACTATTTAACTACCTTATTTAGAGGTCCGGATCGACTTATATCAATAACTTTATGTACAAGACAATGTCTGAAAACGTCCTTGGGACAATAGATCCTTAGAGACAGCCATGTTGCTATGTCGAGGATTGCTTCCGAAAAAGGCTTCCGAGGGCTGCAAAAGAAACTTCATTTAGTGACGCGGGCTGCATCGAGATTCCTACTGCTGTCGTCTGTGTTGACATTCAGTGACTCGCTTAACGCTTTGAGGAAGTGGAACGACACTCTTTGAGCAGGAGTTTCCCCATTGTCCTAGTTCTGTCTTACGACTGGCAATGGACCTCATACCCGGCTCGCCTACGCACGAGGTACACACCTAAACTATTCCTGCGTACTGGCCCCCCATGCTGTCTTATCTGTTGGAGAGAAATCCGAAGACGCAAGAGGGTGGAGCCAATAAACCGACGGAACAGCCTTCTTCTGGACGATGGGTGGACAATTCCAATACCAAATGCAACGCCCTGCATCTTTGCCACCAACGTGCATGGTTGTCTCCAACCAAGGAGAGGGGTAGACAGGCATGTCGGTGAACACATAAAAACAGCATGTTCTCGGCAGACTCTTTTGACTTTCTTCACAAAATCATTGGCAATCCAGACACCAATTGCATAAAAGCCCTGAGGAAATTGGGATGCCTGCAACCAACGACGCAACCGCCACTGCGGCCGAGGGTACGGCACCCGCAGCGACCGCGCCCAGCACTCAACCCACTGCGACTACCGCACAGCCCACGGAGGAGGAGCAAATTGTGCCTGATGACGAGGTTCTGAGTGAAGCCTTGGAACTGGAATATGAACATTGTCTGACCTTTGGTAGCAACCTGTCGACGACGCAGCATCTGACCTTGGGGGCGTGAGTTACGATCTCTCTGTGTTCAACGTTCAAATTCTCAACTAGTTGCAGAGCATCGCTTCCTCAAGAACGAGTTTGTCGGAGTCAATTTATAACTATCGCCTCGAAAATGGACGCACGTATCACCGATACAAGGAAGGCAGTGAGACTACCTCCACACGGTGTGGACCAACAGAATATTCGCATCATTGACAATGGTAGAATACCAATATCCCAATGATGACAGGGAACTTGAGAGACTGGGTAAGCGGCCCTGGTGAATTGTGCAGCCTGGATATCTGTGCATTATCGTCTGACCTAGATTTACCTTTTCATCACTAGACCTGCAGCATCACATGTTCGATCTCTGCCTTGACGGGAAGCTTGGTGTGGCACCACCTAATGATAAGGACTCTGGTGTCCATCGTGTCCTAGATGTCGGCACCGGGACTGGCTTGTGGGCAATCGAATTTGGAGAAGCCCATCCTGAGGCCGAGGTTTGTCAGAGTATTAGTCCTTGCAGCCATCTGAACATGCTAACTTGTGCCCTAGGTTCTTGGAGTGGACCTGTCACCTCCTCAAGCAGAGTAAAACTTTCATTGCAGAATCATCGCGCAGCTAGAGTCTGACAGATATTAGGGTCCCTCCCAACGTCATCTTCGAAGTAGACGACATCGACGAGCCCTGGATCTATAGCCGCCCGTTTGACTACATCCACTCTCGAATGATGAACTCTAGTATCTCCGACTGGAGACAGTTCATCCAAAAGGCTTACGAGTGAGTTGAAAGATTGCGTATGGATCCTTCTTTCTAACCCCTAGCTTACAGCAACCTCACACCCGGCGGCTATCTCGAGCTGAAAGAGGTAGACCTCATGCCCGAGTCCGACGACGGAACGCTTCCCACGAACTCCGCCCTGAACAAGACGTACACCCTCATCGGCGAGGCCCTCAAAGTTTTCGGGCGCCCGTTCCAGGACGTGCTTCCGCTGGTTGATATGATGAAGGAGGTCGGGTTCGTCGACCTTTACGTCAAGAAGTTCAAGTGGCCGACGAACACGTGGCCAAGGGATAGCCATTTTAAAGAGATTGGCGAGTGGGCGAATGTCAACTATCTCTCAGGAATCGAAGGTTGGGTTATGGCGCCGTTTACAAGAGCTCTCGGCTGGAAGAAGGAAGAGGTCCAGGTCTTGCTCATTGATGTTCGGAAAGAGTTCAATGATCGTAACATTCACGCCTACTGGTCCTGGTACGTTACACCCTTCGATCGGAGAACAATGTTTCCAGCGGCAACCTGAGGAGCTACTGACGTGATGTGCAGGTACGCGATCTACGGAAAGAAGCCAGAGGAAGACAAGGAGTAGATGTAGAACCGATTTTAACGTTCAAGCAGTGCTGGTTCATCACGGAGGCAGTTTTTCAGGAAATGATGCGTAGTTAACTACGCAAAAAAAGTCACATCATGAAAGGCCGATCGCACTTCTCTGTCGAGTTCCTTATTTTTGTGCTTGTTCTGACTTGAATCGGTCATTGTTCTACGATAATAAGCCCCTCCTAACTTCAATCCATACCAATGCTATCTGAAATCGAACTCCCTGCGTGATGAAATGAGAAAAAAGAGGAAGGCTCATGTTCGCGGTCAAGTTGACCTAGATCAACTGAGGCGTGGTGATGGGGTTTGGAATCGCCCAATCGCCGGTACGGTCCTCGTCGAGCGCGAACATATCAACGAGAAAGCAAACGGTAGATGCAAGAGCAAATACACCCTTTCCTAAATTAAATATTTTCCGTCCCTCTATTCAACTCCCCTTCAGACCGGTAAGCGTAATCGTCGCTGCATTGACGTAGAAAGTCTGACGTTCAAGACGGCAGCGTGCAGTCATCCTAGCGCCAAGAGGGCGATAGTCAAGTCTTAGTTAATGGCAGTACTGGCCAGTTTCATAGACGATTAGTTGAGGCGCTGACCATGGTAGAGAACGTTTGGAGGTAGATTTTAACTATTCTGATTAGATGCACTCGCAATTTAACAGTGCTCTGATTCGTCATTTGAGAGACATCACCATCTACCATGTGCTACATGTGCAACCAGGCCGTCAATATCCATCTACACGTCGAGCTATGCTTCTTCAACCCAGCCAGCCAAACATCGGAACACGATGTCTCACCAATCCATCAACACACCCGGCGCCAGCCGCCACTAACACACACCACCATCGGAGCTTCTCCAACAACGAAGTTTGGTGGTGGACGTTTCTCCAACGCTCTTTAGCGCGAACCGTTGGCGCCCCCCCCCCTCCATCTCCCCAAGCCAGGCCAACCTTGATTGCGACTTCCACATGCACGTAATCGCGTGGGCAGAACGGCTTCTGCGGGTGGGCAAGATTGGTGTCAGCTTGCCAGCAGGATACACCCCTGTCGATAGGTCACCCGGACCGCACCTGTCAAAGAAAAGATGCGAGACACGGGGGGTAGCTGATCTGGAATTCGGGAACTTGTGTTTTTCCTTTTGTTTCTTCCTTCGTTTCTTACCCTCACACAGTTTTGGCGCATCTTGTGACGATAGGTCTTAGAAAGCGAGGGAGAGGATCTAGAACACGTCATCGGGCGGGCGAGGCCCGTCTTGCGCCGGTGTTCGTCTTCCACCACCCAGCTTTCAAAGTGGTGGGTGTAGGAGGATGAGGCTAGTTGACCGCTTCATAGATAAGCTTGTCCCAACCACCTCCCTCTAAACCCCCAAGCTCCCAAGCTCCCGTCAACCTCGAAGCTGAGGCGAGATCCCTTTCTCCATGCGACAGCCGCCGTCATGGTCTTCCCCATCCTCCCCAAAACGCCCCTCCCCTCCCTTTCCCTCTCTGCCGCAGGCCTCGTCGCCCTCGCAGACCTCCAGACCATCGCGCACCGCACCGCGCTGACCGGCACCTCCTCCTGGTGGGACTCCCTCGTCCTCGCGCCGGGGCTTCACTACCAACAAGCCGCAGACGGGGTCGCGGGCTCCGACGCCAGCGGTATCAGCGCCGAAACCTCGCGCGCGTTCGACGGCGGGAACGCCAACAGCGGCGGCGGAAAGGGCGTGCTCGGGACGGAGGCGCTCCCCGGCGGCGGGTTCAAGAATGTGCGGGTGACGAACCCCGGGATGTTGCTGTTCCTGTCGCGGTTGGGGGTGCAGGACCAGCGGGCGCGGGCGAAGGAGTTGAGGATGCGGAGGAAGGCGGCGGGCGGCGGAGGGGTGGAGGCTTTTGGGGCCGGGGCGGGGAAGGAGGATAAGGTTATTGTGGTCGATATCGGCACGCTGGGCACGGGGAGGAGGAGGAGGAAGGGGAGGGCGTTTGAGGAGCGGGATGGGGAGTGGGAATTTGAGAAGGGGAGTCATTTGCTTTACCTCGCGAGTCCGTTGCTTACGGTTGGGGCGGTGACGGTGATGGTTTTGCTGGGAGATTGTGAGTCCCCCTTCTTCCGACATCTTCAACCTCAGGTCTTGAAGACTTGAGACAGATACACTGACATCCTCACCAGGGTGGGGTCTCGCTGCCATCATAGCCCTCATAACCTCCCGCCTCCTCAACATCTACATCATCAAGCAGCGCACACCCCCCTCCCCCTCCGCCCCCTCCTCCCCGTCCTCCTCGAAGCTCACAGAGTACCTCATCCCTCTCTCGCCCACCCTATCCGTGCGCATGCGCGGCCGCGCCGCCGACCTCGCCGCCCTCACGACGGAAACCTACCTCCTCGCCAAGACGGCCGCGCAGGGCTACCTTGAGGCCGCCGCCAAGCTGACCATCTACCTCGTCGCCGTCTTCAGCGGCAACGTCTCGCAGGCGGGCAACATGGCGCTGCTCGTGCTGCTGCTCGGCAGCGCGGGGCTGCTGGGGCTGAGCAACGGGTTCATGAAGGGGGTCAAGGGCAAGGGGCGCGTTGCGCGCGTGTGGAACGGCGGTGATGGTGGTGGTGAAGGTCCGAGGACTGCGACGGTGGGAAGTGGGGGAGGGACGGCGCTGCCGGGGAGGAGGCGGGATTTTGACGCGTTCGTGCAGGGGCAGAGGCCGCCGCGGAGGGAGACGGAGGATGCGGTGGAATGGGGGAGTCAGCAGAGCCAGGTTGGGACTGTGGTGCGGGATCCGTATCCTTTTGAGGGGAGTGTAGAGTACATCTGAGGAAGGGCGAATAGCATCATGATACAAGGCTGGGAGCATGGCACGAGGGGAGGTGTTGGGGGTTTGAAGAAGGATATGGCGACAATGCCATTTTCTGCTTGTCTTGTTTTTCTGTCTTTTCATAGACATTAATTCAGGTAAACAAACAAACACCGTCCACCCATCCCCCGTTTCCCAACCGTCGCCATGTTTTGTATTTCCCTGCCTGACTGACTCCCTCCCTTTGTCTACGGTACTCCTACGCTCGAAACCAAAAACGGAAAAACAAGGGAAAAGAACACTCCCTGCCAAAATCAAAGAGGGTATATATACCAAAAAAAAAAAAAAAAAAAAACCAATGCTTTCCCCCCTTAAACAAGAAACCTGTCTTTTTTCCCGCCATCTCACGGGAGATGATGATGTCTACATGGATGTGTGTGTGTAAAATGAACGCTGTAGAAGAGATGATAGAAACTTTTCCGACAAAGCAAAATGTGTAAAAATGCTTGGTGTTTATAGAGTTCGGTCATTGGTGGACGACTCCTCGCAGCACTTGACAATCTCGCACAGCGACCGCATGATGAGCGGGTCGATGTCGTTGACCGACTCGCCTGCCAACGGCCCATCCGCACCCTCGGCGCGCAGCGTCACCACGAGCCGCGCGATACACCGCCGGATGCCGATCTGCAGGTCGCGCAGAGTGACATCCGCCGTCGGGACGGGGGTAACCGGCACCGGCGGCGCAGAGGACTGGCGCGACGAGCAGGCGCGCAGGCCGAGGAACATGCTCGAGCGCTTGCGGAGGGGCCGCGGCGGCGGGGGCGTGGTTTCTTGCATGCCCTGGAGGCCGAGCAGGGTGGCGGCCTTCTTGGGGATGGACTCGTCTGTCGTGCCGGTGGTCTCGGGGGTTCCTGGCGTGGGCGGGCGGGCGGCGTGCTGTACCATGGGAGCGAGGTAGTTGTAGGCGACGATGTGGGCGTAGAGGGCGTCGCAGAGGTAGTCGGAGCCCGTGGGGAAGAGGTTGCGGATGCGGGACCACTGGGGCGCGGTGAGGGTTGCGGTGGAGGGAGCGATGGAGGAGAGGTCAAGGTTGGAGGAGGAGGCGGCGCCGCGGGAGGAGCAGCGGCGGACGGAGGAGTTTGCGTTGTTGCTGCGGCGCGGCGCGAGCCATCGCCAGCGTTGCTTTGGAGAGGCGGGCGGCGTGTCTGGGCGGATTGGTTCGTGGACGGGGAGGCGCACTTTGCGGGAGTAGCTGCGGATGGTCTCGATGGAGAGGCTGGAGCAGAGGAGCATGGTCTCGGGGAAGCAGGTCACGGAGATGCGGAGGGACTCGACAACGTTGGGCGGGAGGGGGATCCGGCGGGCTTCCTCGGAGGAGAGGGAAGGGATGTCGATTGGGTCGTCGAGCCATGTGTACGAGGCGCTCACTGAGGATGTCGGACGGGATCTGGCTTGGGCCTGGGATCTGGGCCGTGGTGTGACGACAGAACGCGAGGTTTCTGCTGAGCGGGACTTAGGGCGGGGAGTGACAAGGAGAGGGGGCGCGAGGCCTTCCTCTTGCTCGTCCAGATAGCGGAACCACGGCTCGAGCTCCTCCTTGAGGTCGGCGATGATGGAGCTCCTATTTGTTCCCGGCGCGGTGACGTGGTCGGAGCCGGTGCGGGTGGACGAGGCGTGCGAGCGAGCGCGCGACCGCGATGCAATGGTCTTGCGGGCGTCATCCGTGAAAGAGACGCGGTGCTTCAAAGATGAGCTGCGCGTGGGCACGGCGATCTCGATGGAGTGCAGCGAGTGGACCGACAGGCGGTTCTGCTCCGTCTCCTTCTCCTTCAGCTTCTTCCTCTCCTTGCCGGCATTTGGGGTTGGCGTGGTCGGCATCGGCGCCGGCGTCGGGTTGACGTGCAGGCTCCGCGCCCGGCTTGTGGGCCGCGTGTATCCTTCAAACGGGTTGGACAGCCGGCGGGTGGTAGTCGCGGCGTTGGCGCTCTTGATCCGCGGCGGCGACTGGGACTCGTTAATGGACTTATCCCCCAGCCGGGATAGCGGCCGCACTACCGGCTTGATGGGCGTCGTGACTGGTGATTGGTCCAGACTCTTGCCCAGTTCGGGGTGGTCGCCGGGCCCCTCCGGCTCTAGATCCATCCAGCTCACCGGCATGCCCTCTTCTTCTTCTTCTGACCCGTCGCAGAAGGAGACGAGTCGTTTGGAGGGTGCCGTTGCTGGTGCTGGTGGTGGTGCTGCCGGTTGGCTGGAAGCGGAGATGGTGGTGTCTGTTGTGAGGACGGATTGCTGGCGGATCTGGGGGGACGCGGCGGCCTCGTCGTCGCCGTCTTCAGCCTCGCTGAATGACGCGCCGCTCGAGCTGGCGGCATCAGAGTCGTTTTCGCTGGCGCCGCTGCTCTTCTCGTCGATGGCGCCGAGGGGCTGGAACTGCGGCACGCCGTTGGGGTGGCACGGGGCGCCGAGAATGGTCGGGGGCTCGGCGGAGGGCCATTCGTCTTCGTCGGATGCAAGAGCAGGCGAGGGGGCGCCGGCAGTCATGTTCTTGGAGGCGAAGATCAGACTAGAGAACTCGAGGTCCTGGGCCAGGAGCTCCGGCAGATTGCAGTCCATGGTCGGTTCCGCGGCTTCGGCCATGGTGCCGGGATGGATGCATATATGCCCGGGAGGCTGGTACTCGTCGGAATGCTGCGGGTGGGCGTGTGTCTGGTGATGCTGCTGCTGCTGCTGGCGTTCCTGGTGGTGGTGTTGGTGGTGGTGAGGCCGGATTTGGATTGGGGACGACAACGGCTGGGTGGTCGGGGGCGGCGGTGACAGCGGCGTTGACGGCGGGATGCTTCGACTGCAGATCGATGTCGGCGGCTGCGGATTGGAAGGCAGTGTCAGTGGCAGGAGATTTTTCATGCTCCGGACGGAGCGTCTTCGCTCCAGGGCCGGCGGACGGGATGTTTTAAAGGTTGTTGGAGAGATGTTCCTTGCAGGGAGGGCCTCGGTCGCGTGTGGGGCAGGGAAGGGAGCTGGAACGTCTAACGCGAACATGGGGTGCATGCCACATGGGTTGATGCTCATGCCATTGGGCGACGGAAGAGAAAAGGGGAGAACTGCTGCTGGTCAGGGGGGGAGGGATCATGAGGTCGAGGTGGCCACTGGGAGCTGCGAAGCCTTTAAGCTGTCCAGGGCTGACGACAGGGTCCTGGAGGCTTGCTGGACGAGGGTCGTCTCTGCTGGGATTTATTTCTCTGAGAGACAGAATCAATCTCCAGTCGCTTCTCCAGTCTGGATGGACACGCCAGGCAGCTGCACATGTCCGTGGGTAGGATTGCTATGGAGGAGGACGGAGCAGTAGGGCAGAAGAAGACCTCGCTTGTAGGGATCGAGCTTCGATACGCTGGGCGAGAGGGTCCGAAAACAGGGACGCTGTGTTCGGATCTGGGAGAGAGACCCTTCCTCGTGCAGACTCGGGAGATGAGAAGGGCGGTTGGGACTGGATGAGACTTGGACTGGACGGCGAGAATGCAGGCAAGCTCTCGAGGCGAAGCTCCGACGGGGCGAGGGAGGAGAGGAGAGGGGGGGCAAGACTAGATGGTGAGATTGAGAAAGATTGCTCAAGATTGCCCGAGGGGAAAGCTGCGTATGCCGTGCCACTCGAGGAGACGCACAACAAAAACACCACCAGCAGAACAGCAGCAGTCCAGTCTGGTCCAGTCCAGTCGAGCATCCATCTATGGATACATCCATCCCATACAACAACACCTTGCGTTGTGCGTGAAGAGGGGGGCCCGTTATCTAGAGCTCTGGGCTCTAGGATTAGTTGCAAGACATTATTGACCGCGGTCCTTTGCCCTTGCATCGTCCCGTCCTCTGCTCTGCAGTAGCGCAATAGTCACAACCACTGTCATCCGTCCCCTGGGCTTGGACTGGCTTCATCGCGTCTTTTCTTCTGCAGGCCCTGGATCGTCCGTGGCCCTTTCATAGTTCGCAGATGAGCTCAGCGCCAGCAGTTTGCCAACGCAGCCAGCAGCACCTCACCTCACCAGCACCGAGGGAGCCAGTTGTGCGGGACTCCGGATCTTGCGGATGGGGAATGGCCCTGCTGGGGATAGGGCAGCCAGGTCAGGGGCAGCAGCAAGCAGCAGCTGGCGCAGTCAGTCGTCGTGGACTCGTGGCCGTGGTTCGACAGGTCTCCAACGAAGAAAAAAATAAAGAGAAGAGCCCATTTCGAATCTCGACTCCGTTCTTCGGTCCACGCCAAAAAAGGGAAGACGATGAGGCCGAAAAAGCAATATGACGGGGGCGTGGGTAAGCCTTCAATAATACAACGTTGGTAGTGGGCTCAGCGTGCATATCTGCGCTGCATACGGCAGTTCGCTGCCATTCGCTTCCAAAAAGCAATGACTTATGGCTGGTGTTCATTTGGCAATTAAGTCTGCTGGACGGTCGACTGTGCCATCGTCATCAAAACAAGCTCGGCGCTCATAAAAAATCTCTGAAGTTTCTTGGTTCGGTTCCGCTGCCATGACACACGTCTGGTGCCCACTGCCCACTGTCTGTCCAGTTGGATATGTACGATGGAGGCTTAAACGGCGGTACGATGAGAGTCAGTCTAAAGGCTCCATTGCCCTCTCTGAGCAGCAAAGTCCGTTGACTCTATCCACCCACGTGCACTTGTGCCTGGAACAGCCCTCGATGTCAGAATGACAGGACACCAGAGGAAGCAATCGGTCATTCTCTCATCCAGCCTGGGGTCTCTCTGTTTTGGGGGTCCTTGAGAACAGACGCATCAAGATGCTGGACCCCCGGGTAAGCATGGAGCGTTCCATTGGCCCTTGGTGCAGGCTGAATGAACAGGCATTTGTCCCGCCTATTCCATATTAGTGCAACCACGTCTGTGTTGCTGCAGCACATCTGCATCCGCATCTTGCACCTTGCATCCATCCTCTTGCAAGCGCAGGCCAGCCTGATGCCTTCAGCCGTCTGTGTCTGTTCCAAGTGCAACTCATGAATGCTATGCATGCAGAGGGCAAGCAACAGCCGGTGACACAGGCCCGTGTAAATGGAAACGGGTTCATTGTCTCTCCTTCTCCAGCATCCACCCAGCCACGGCCTCCCGCCTCAGTTCCCAGAGCCGACCTGGGGAGATTGCCGGCGAGCACAAAGTTCCAAATGGCGAGCGAGATGCCGGGAGGTGGCAGCTGATCGTCTCGGCACTGGTCAAGTGGCGATTGGGGATCATCTTGATTGTCATTGTTTCTCGGCTCTCTCTCTGGCCTCTGGCTTGTTGTCCCCTTTGGGGTCTTGCTCCCCTGCCGAGATCAACAGGAGATTGAGGGGCGGCGCAGCAGAAAGCAGGTCGTGATAGGGTGATGAGAGGGTGATGGTCCCCTAGCAGCCACCAGTGCACCACCGCAGCCACCTGAGCCAACTGTCGATCCGGATCCCACGCCGCATATCTGCATTGGCATTGGGGAGGGGGGCATGTTGTTGTTTGCTCTGTGCGTGCGTTTCTGTGTCTTGTCTCGTCTCGAGTGCTGTAGGTTTCCTGTCCTGCGCAAAGCCTGTGAGCCTTTGTCGTGCAGCGGCATTGACGATGGCAGATGAGAGATGTCGCATCGCGTCGCAACCCAATTGATCTGCCGCTATTGCAGGTCGCATGCGTACGCGGACATGCACTATGCTGTAAACGCGCAGCGGGAGTCTGCTGCTCCTCCGGCTCTCGCTCGAGCAGGCAAGGGCCCATCAGAGCATCATGGGATTAAAATGCGACGTCGATTCGTGGCCTCCACTGGCGGGCCAGGGCACTAGACATGGATTGCCTGCCTTACTACCGCAGTAGATACGATGGATGAAGGCCAGGGGAGGGGGGCCGGGGAGGGTGTAAGCCAGCGGAGCTGTTCCTGGCAAAGCCGGGCGGGCAGCAAGATTTGATGAACCACAGAACCAACGACCGGGGGAGGGCGCTGATTCTGCTCGAACCGTTGAGATCGCGACCACGCGTCTTGGAATGGAGCAATGGAGCCCATCGGGGCTGGCGGCGCTTGGGTGGCTCGTTTGGGTTCATCGTCATCTGCCTGTCAACGGCGCAGAGTGACACTTTTGGCTTGCTGATATTATCTGACCCTGTCTCGGAGACCACAGAAGGGGGCGTTGTCTCTGTATGGAGTAAGGTAAAGGCGGCAGGCATGTTGAATCAGTTATGCAGGACCGAGCACAGCGAAGGCGCTGGCTGCAGTGCAGACGAGACGGCAGCAGCTGAAGTTCCGGCGAGATGAGGCACGAGAGAAGCTTCTCGCGTGAAGGGCTGCAGACGTGAGCGATGTCGGGGAGCTGCAGGCGAGATTTGACCGTTGTTGTAGCTCGTCGCTTGTATGCAGTGCCGTCACGTCAGATGGAGGAAGCGAGCTTCACGTCTCCGCAGTCTGCTGTACGTGGGCAATCCGTGCAGACCAGATAAGATAGCGGTCGATCATTGAAGAAAAAGAAAGGTCTGGCCGGAGCGGTGAGCTGGTACGGGAACCCGGAGCGCAGGACAGGTGAGACATGGCGTCGACGGGCTGAGAGGGCGTTGCAAGGCCGGACGTTCAACTCCAACGACACTCCAAGGTTCCGAGGTTCGAGCCGATGGTGGTGAGATGAACGGGAGAATGACTGACTCAGAATATTGGATATCAGACGACGATGGATCGTTCTAGTGGCGTGGGCTACTGCCGGAGCAGAGGAGACCTGTCTCGCTTCCAGGCACGGCGTGAACTTTGCGCCTTGTTTGTTGGAAAACCTGGCAGTGGAAGTTGGCGATGCAAGGAGTTGGTTGGTGGTGAGACTCTGAGAGATGACAGAGCTTCAACTGCACCACTCATAGAGCTTGCGCTTGGCGTCCTTACCCGCACAGCTGCAGTGTTAGTGTTTCTAGGGCGGAAGAGCGGCGCATTTAGGGCCTTGGGCTGCGGTAGGGAGCGAGTTAGTGGCTGATTTACAGGCACTCTACAGGCTGGACTCGCTGGAGTTCTTGTGTAGCTGTCCCACCGCGATATTTCTTAGCGGTGCTCGTTTGTTAGCGGCCTTCTGAGGCAGCTTAGTAGAGCGTTGTAAGCCACCTCGCCTGGGAAGGAGCCCGCACTTAGCGCTGCGGAGCGGGGCACCTTCCCCCTCCAGCTCTGGTTTCCACTTCGGGAGCGCTACCTAAGGTCCCTTAGACGGGGCGACTTATCGATAACATTTTTCCAGAGTGGACTCGAATTTTTTCACGATCTCGAACGTCAAGCAGCCTCACTCAACCCAGCCGACGTTTCGACACATCAGCCTTTTCCAAGATTTTGCATCTGCTGTCTCAAAGCCACCAGCGCAACGGCGTGTCATCTAAGCCAAGAAGAAATTCTCCTGCTTTTCGTTACGAGATACCCGCGCACCGCTCTCGGCTCAACCGTCAGCCGGGCCCATCTGGATCAAAAGTCATCCAAAGCAAGCCATCCAACGTGGTCGCGAAGAAGACTCGACTCGGGACACTCGCCCTGATCACTCCCCACGGCTATCTCGCTTTCTTGTCTTTGCCTCTCGTGGCGCTGGATCATTCGTTCCCACGTTTTTGTCATCCTCGTGGCCGCTGCGATCCGATCCTCTTGCCTCGGACGCGGCTGAGGAGAAGCCGCGGGTTGCGCACTCTCTCACCCCTTACATCGGAGTCAGGGCCGCTCTTGGACGAGCGTCGCAGCACAGAGATCCGTGGGAAACGCGCCTAGCCGGAATTCACCAATCCCCTACACAATCGGACAGCGCGCCTCGTTGCCACCACCAGACCATCCCACCATGTTGTCAGAGGAATTCTACTCCTGCATCTGCGGTCCGCCTATTGCGGCAAACACCGCCGTCTCCAAGGATGTTGGCATCTACGCCCACTCGCTCAGCCCCAGCTATTCTGTCAAGTCAACTCTGAAGAAAAGCAACACCCCGGCCAACTGCTTGGCTGTCAGTGACGCTCACGTCTTTGCCGCCCAGCATGAAAAGTCCCAGGTCCATGTCTACTCACGGGCCCGGGGCATCCAGGAGGCCGTCATCACCTTCCCGGAGAAAATCCGTAGCTTGGCGTTGATCGACGATGTCTTGGCGTTGGGGACTGCTGAAGGCAGACTGATCTTGTGGGAAGTAAGTAAACAGATCCAGTCTTTGTTCCGAAGAGAGGAAACCAAACTCCGCTGTGTCGCGTGTGGCTAACGAAACAGTAGACTTGCACCGGTCGTCAGTTGACCACCCCACCCTGCCATGTTCAGGCGGTGTCGTGCCTCGCAGTCACGCCTCACCATCTGCTCACTGGCTCCGAAGATTCCAACATCCACGTCTGGACGTTGTCCCGTCTTCTCGAGCTAAACGCGTCTGTCGAAAACGAGCCGGACCGCACGCTGTCTAATCACCGCGCTGCAATTACGTCGCTCGCCATCAGCCGCAGTGTCAACCCGGAAACCAGCATCTGCGTCTCAGCCAGCAAGGACAAGACGTGCATCATCTGGAACTATCAAACGGGCGATGTTCTTCGCACCCTGCTATTCCCCACGGCTCCGCTCTGCGTTTCCATGGATCCCTGTGCTCGTGCCGTCTTCGTTTCATCCGAGGACAGATCGCTGTACCTCGTCGAGCTGCTCGGAGACAAGCCACTCATTGGTCCGCGCAGCCTTGAATCGTCCTCCACTGTCGTTCAGGTGAATTCGCCGATTGGAGTCGCGGATGAAGATGCTGGCCCGGCTTCGTGCTTGGCACCAAACCATGACGGCACGACGGTCCTGTCGGGTCACACCAGAGGCAAGATATTGCAATGGCAGTTGACTGAAAACGGGCATCCGACAGAACTGGCAGACCTCAATGCCTCTGCGACAAACCTCGCGTTCCCCCCGCTGCTGCAAGCTGCGCGGTCCACAAAACCTGCTGCAGTTATCAAGCCGAGCCAGGCCGAGCGCCAATACACATTCGCGTCTCAACTGAACACTGAGATGCAGCAAGAGACGAGGTTCCAAAAGATGCTCAATGGCCACGGGTTGCCCAATGATGTTCTCGAAGCCGCCATTTTGTCGTTTCAAGAGCCTCCTGCGCAAGCTTCCGATGAGGCTGGCGATGCGGAAGTTCAGAGAGAAACGGACGAGTTATGGGAGATTATCAACGAGCAACGAGCGCTGCAGAGGCTGACAATGCAGCCGTACGTCGAGGCCAACTCGTCCCATTCCTGAGAGCGTTTCAGCTTCCTGGTCCGGATTCCAGATGGCGGCTCGAGCCTTCAATTGACCTTATCCAAACTTTGCAAACTCTCCTGTCTCCCCCAGCGAGTCATTCTGGGATTCACATCGGAATCGCATCCATCTATGGCAGAAAAGTCGAAGGCCGGATCGTCCGTCTCGCATGACCAACACGAATCGGCCGCCATCCTCGTCCTCTTGGTTTTTTTGGCAAGCGCCTAGAATTTTATTGTGGTCCATTCCAACATGAGACGATTGTTTGAAGTACCTCGCCCTAAAGCTTAACCTTCGGCTATCGGCCTCTTGTTGATCAATCTGCCTCATGGCTTTCCGACATTAGTCCAGGCCGTAAGAACCGCGCAGTGGTTCTATCACGCAAGGGCTCGGAGCTGGAGAAACTGCTCATGTAAGAGGTGTTCCCTCCATGCCACAGGATCCTAGCGCACAGGCTGCCGTTCACCCAAAATGCTCGTTTTGGATGTCTACCACCAGACAAACAGCCCACAGGATCCCATTGAAACCGGTTTCGCATTCGTCGTGTCTGGAGCTGGTACCTTGCGTCAGTGGGGGTTCGTCATGACTGGACGACAGCTGCTAAATATCAACAAAAAGCCAACCTCGTCGCTCGACCTTTTCGCTAATCCTGTCCCCGTGTGTAAAGTGACGACGACGAAGACGAGCGGGAAGACACGATGAAGTTTAGTGCTGTTGCGACCCTTCTCACCGCCCTTGCGGCGGTGACCTCCGCCAACCCAATGACACGGTCGCACAGGCACGTCGTGCACGAGGAGAGGCACCCTGCCCGACGGGAATGGGTCAAGAACCACCGGTTACACACCATGGCCAGGCTGCCAGTCCGGATTGGTCTCGCTCAGTCAAACCTTCATCGCGCAAACGAGTTCATGAATGATGTGGCGCATCCCGACTCCCCCAATTATGGCAAGCACTGGACTCATGACGAAATCGTCGAAATGTTCGCTCCGAGGCAGGAGTCGATAGCTTTGGTCATGCAATGGCTCGAAAGCGAAGGTATCCACCGGAGTCGCGTTGCGCTCTCCAAGGGGCGCAACTGGGTTCAGTTCAACGGCACCGCGGGCGAAGTCGAGAGACTCTTGAAAACGGAGTACCACGTCTACAAGCACGAGCAAGGCCACACCCACGTTGCTTGCGACAAGTACCATCTGCCGGAGCACTTGGTCGATCACGTCGACATCATCACCCCCTCAGTGCACTTTGACCAGAAGCTGGGGCAGCAGCGCAAGAACACCAAGCACGAACTCACTGAGGAGCATGTCGAGGAGCTCAAGAGACGACAGCTCAAGAAGCGTGAGCTCACCAAGCGGGGTATTAATGGCATCAAGAACCCCTCAATCGTGGGTAACCCGGACAGCGGAGCCGGGCCGAAGCAAGGTGCTGTCGTTCAGAACGCGCTCATGAGTCTCGAGCAATGCGACATGATGATCACCCCGGATTGCCTCAGAGCTCTCTACGCAACGCCGCCAGGATCGCTGAAGAACTCCAACAACACGCTCGGAATCGTGGAGTACACCCCGCAAGCCTTCCTCCAGAGTGACCTGGACATGTACTTCAAGGAGTTTGAGCCTCGTCTCGAGAAGACACCCCCAATCGTCACCCTGGTTGGAAACGCCGTCGTCCAGACTCAGAATCAGAGCTTCCGCTTCAACGGAGAATCTGCTCTCGATCTCGAATTTGCCATGGCCATGATTTTCCCTCAAACGGCTACTCTTTACCAGGTTGGTGACATCAACCAAGGCGCAAGTTTCAACAACTTCCTGGACGCGATTGACGGCAGCTACTGCACCTTCCAAGGAGGCGGCTCCAAGGATCCGAACATTGACGGACAGTACAGCAACAAGGTCTGCGGCTCGGCGCCCATGGTGAACGTCATCTCCACAAGTTACGGCTTCAACGAGGCCGACCTCGGTCGCAAGTACGTTGAGCGCCAATGCGCTGAGTACATGAAGCTCGGCCTGCAGGGTGTCACGGTTTTGTACTCATCTGGTGACTCGGGCGTCGCTGGAAACGGGAAACAGTGTATCGACTCGCAGACTGGCGCCTACAACGAGGGTGCCAACGGCATCTTCAACCCCTCATTCCCCGGCGGATGCCCCTGGGTCACGTCCGTCGGCGCTACCCAGGTCTTGGAGGGCTCAACTGTCCACACCCCCGAGAGCGCTTGCCAGAAGGCCATCTTCTCCGGTGGCGGCTTCTCCAACTATTTCGCCATCCCCGATTACCAGAAGAAGATGGTCGGAGAGTACTACGCCAAGAACGCGCCGCCCTACGGCGGAGATCGCTATAACAACTCCAAGGTTGTGCGTGGCTTCCCGGACATTGCTGCTAACGGCGCCAACTACGTGACTGCTGTCAACGGCAAGTTTTCTCTGTCGTTTGGCACTTCGGGTAAGCATCTCAAAGCCACTTGTTCAGCCACTCCCGTACTAACGTGCACACAGCATCCGCGCCAGTCGTCGGCTCCATCATCAACATGATTAATGAGAAGCGCATTGAGGCCAACAAGAAGCCCGTCGGTTTTATCAACCCTACCCTCTACGCTCATCCCGAGATCCTCAACGACGTGACCAACGGAGACAACCCAGGCTGCGGCACCAAGGGTTTCTCTGCCGTGCCAGGATGGGATCCTGTGACCGGCATGGGGTAAGCTTCGCGCCTGCATCGTTGACATCGTACAAGACATCATCGCTGACCTATGATCTTAGCACACCTAATTACCCGGCGATGGAGAAGCTCTTCATGAGCCTGCCTTAATGGTGGGGGGAGATACATTCGCATCACATAATCGCATCCATACACAGATGGGTTTGCAGAACATAAGGCATACAAATACATACACGGTGCCCCCTTTTGGCCGCGGACCGGTTAGCCGCAGGCCCTGTACAACAAAGGAATAGCATTGTAGATAATTAAGCATAATAGAGGTATTTACAGAAGCAAGTGTTTCAGCATGAATGCGTCATCGACGTCTCGCAAAGCATGATGATCATCGCGGCCCGGGTGAATGGTGAACATCTAGTCACCCAAATGACTGGGTCGAAAGCGCCTTTTCGACTGGAAAGGAATTTTCCGAGTGAATGTGAGGCCCGGACATAAGCCCGGCGGCGTCAACTGCCAAATGCGGAACGCTGAATTTTCGGGCGCTCATCCGAATAGCCGTAGACATCTCGGTGACGAAAAACCAGAGGTTCCAGGTTCCCATCCCGCGTTTCGCCGGCGGATTAGTAAAATGCCGGCGCCGAGAGACACCCCGACCCGACTGGGTAAGCTAAACGCCGAGAATTGGGGGGGGAAGTTTACCACTGCGTTGCATCATAGGTGCAGCTCCCACCACCCACCCCCCCCCGGACCAGTGCCTCCCACCTGCGAAATATTATCAATCGTGCGCCGCGACGACGCCTTTTTTTTGACAGCTCCCTATTCAGTGTGATTTCCCTCGACAACCCCCGCAACGCGAAGCGCATACGATGGCGACGGCGATACAAGCTTTGAAGGGCGATGCGCCGCAGCAGGTCCGGTCTTTGGTGCGTATTTTCTTTTTTTGGCTGGGGGGAAGAAATTTTGCTACCGACTGCACGACTGCGATTTGTGATATTGGGGTTCAAATGGACAGAACACGACGCTAACGAGTGATTTTCGGGGTCTTCTAGTACCGACAGATGCTGAGGACGGGCGACCAGTTTGCGGCGTACAATTTCCGCGAGTACGCGAAGCGCAGGACGAGGGATGCGTTTCGGGAGAACAAGGACGTGACGGACCAGCGGAGGGTGCAGGAGTTGATACAGAAGGGGCTGAACGAGCTCACGGCTATGAAGGTGAGGCTTTTTTCTTTCCTGCGGGAGATGGAGGATCTTTTCCCCTCGGGCGGTTCACACCCGTGGAGGGGTTCTGTGGTGGCGATGTTTTGGCTGCAGACGGGACAGGGAGCGTGTTTGAGCTAACGAGATGACTGCGCAGAGGCAAACGGTCGTCAGCCAGTTCTTCCAGTTCGACCGTCTAGTGGTCGAGGGCGGTGCCGCGGGCAAGCAGAAGGGGGACAAGGGCGACATCGTCAGGCAAAAGGATCAGGGGTGAGTAATGTTTCGCGGTGCGTCCGTTTTTCTCTGCTTGCAGTTGCTGATTTGTTGTATCACAGATGGGACTAAGAGTTCCCATATCACGGGCCGCGATGGCCGATAATAATGCTGAGGAAAAAAGATATCGGAGAGACTTGTACTATATCATGGACATCAGAGAGACAAACCGGGAGACAGAGAAAGTGTGTACCACTACACGACATTTTTGCCGCAACGATTGAAAAGAGAGGGGTTCCGCTGGTTTCCATCATGACGAATACCTGACTTCTCGAGGAAATGTTACGAGCCGGAGGGGAAAGGAGGAACGGCGGCGGCGGCGGATTCACCAGCAAAAAAAGCTCCCCTCTTGGAGTTTTGGTTTTCAAGGGCTTTTGGGCATAGACATGGCAATGGAGTTTCTATGAGTGCTGGGCCTTCAGCTTTGGCCTTTTTGCTTTTCTGCTCGAATGTTTGTGCTTCGTGATGTCACGCTTTTCTTCATGAGCGATGGAGAGCTTGCTGACTGACAAGGATGTAGCTTCAGGATGAGCTTTGGTGAGTTTAAAGGGATGGTGATGGAAGATTGTCCACATCGAGCTTCACTTATGAATGAGGAGTATGCTACAGTATGGAGCATTGTCATTTAACGACATCAAAGGGCTGCAAGCCATTTCGACTCTGGAGAGGCGAAGGAGGTTGCACCTATGTAGACATAGAAATCGATGATAAACGGTGCCTGCTGTCGGTATCCCACTATGACACCGAGCCTCACCTTCCCTCACCTGCCCTCACCGAAACCAGCACGTGACGTACCTCGTGACCCCGGCGCGCTTTGGTTCGCGACGAGGCTGGGTCCCCCGGCGTAGCCAATCCCAGGCATGGCACAGCTGTAGTACAGCTTGTCTATCGACCATCCAAGCAACACAATTACGAGCGTCGCATTGCTTCGCTCAATTGAGGTCGCAGACCTGAGAATATCTGTCGCGAGTATACGTACTCGACGCATACATCGCGCAGTCCCGGTGTCTCGACGCAGCTCGCAGAAAACCACGACCCGACCGGACGTCCCACGCGTATCGCGACAGTGTCAATTTGGCCAAACCGTAAAAAACGTCGCATAATATTTGTTTTGTTATTTTGTTGTGAATTGTAGAGTTCAAAATGGCGCCCGGCGTAAGTCCTATCGTTTAATCTGCTTTCCAAAGACTGCATGCACCGTTGCGTCTAACACAAGCATCTCCTGCAGACTCGACGCGCGAACCGCAGCGGCTACGCCGAACACGATGACTTCGAGGGCCTCCCCGTCCGCCAATGGCGCCAGGAGTGGGTAAACGTCCAGCCGCCCCAGCAGACCGAGACGACGCAAAAGAACGACATCTGGGACGTCGAGCTTCCGTGGGGCATGCCCAAGGACGCGGGTCTGCTGCCGCAACACAGCCAGGACCTGTTGCGCGCCGCGCGGTCTGGTGTTCTGTACAAGCGCCCTGCTCCGACGGAGGATGACGAGGAGAACGCGGACGCGGTGGCCGAGAAGCCTGAGAAGAAGGAGGAAGAGACCGCGAACAAGGGTTTCCAGATCAAGGTGTGGAAGCAGATCAACCGTAACTCGGAGGGGACCACGGTCTCGCATCTCGCGAAGCGCAGGAAGGGCACGGTCACGATCTCATCCAAGACGGTTGCCGCTACGCCTGTCGGCGCGACGGTTACTAGGGCTACCGTGAGAAAGATGGATGCGGCGGGCAACCCGTACACGCAGGAGATCACGCTGCAGGATGGGCAGCAGGTTGAGGGCGAGATCATCTCTACGACAGTGGTGCCTGTTGCGGCCCTTGATCCGGCGCAGCAGCAGCCTCAGCGTGTCAGACGGCCGCCGCCGCCCAAGAAGAAGAACAAGCCTGGTCCTGGGCGCGGACGCAAGAAGAAGAATCTGCCTCTGCCTGCGCCGGTTCCTGGTGCACCGGCCGTTCCCAGCGCTGCGCCGCCTGTGGAGGGTGCTCCAGTCGTGCCAAAAGTGGAGGGAGCCGAGGGCCCAGAGAACGTGAGTAGACAATCGCTCATATTTGCAGCACCGTCACTGACTGTGCCCAGGGTGTTATCAAGCAGGAGCGCGAAGATTCGAACAAACCAGACAGCGAGATGGCCGACAACGATGACGATGAGGAGGGTGACGATGATGGTGACGATGGAGATGACGGCGACGACAACGAGGAGGAGCATCGTGAGGGCGAAAACACAGACAGTCAAAGCCAAGACCACGAGATGACGGACGCATCACCATCCATTCCGACACCGACAGTGGTAGACGCATCGATTGTATCTACCGAACCCGAGTCGCCCTTGGCCAGCCGCTCTGGGCAATCTCCGAACCCCATCAACCTCGCACCACCTCTTCCCGCCATGCATTTGGCAAACTCCTCGCCAAGGGGAAGTCCTCTCAAGAACGTCGTGCTGCCCTCTCCTACCGAGGCATCGCCACAAATCTCGCCCATTGCGGAGATCTTGGCCCCCTCTGCTGCTCCAGCACCCATCGCATCAGAGGCTCCTGCAGCTCATGAAGCGCCCGCCGTCCCCGAAGCTGCCCCTGTCCCAGAGCCGTCCCCAGTGCCGGTTCCTGCGCCAGTCGTCGAGTCTCAGCAGGAGGATGTGAACATGGCCGATCAGCCCGAGCCCGCTCCCGAGGCGCCAGCCGAGCAGCCACCGGCTCCTTCGTCTGAGCAGCTCCCCCTGGATACGGCTTCGGAGGCGGTCAATGAGACGTACATTCCGCCTGCTGAGAAGGTCGGCGACATCGTCTCTCCGATGGCAGAGACGAGATCCACCTTCTCTTTGGCAACTACGGCAGAGACAGAAGGCTCCGGGTCGAGGATAGAAAGCGCCGATCAGACCATTGCGTCGAATGATGCTCCTCAGGAGGATTCGATGGCTCTGGATATTCCTGACATTCCTGAAGCCTCTCAAGCACCCGAAAGCGTCTCTGTCCCCGAGGTCACTGATGCTCAGCCAGCCGCCAAGTCGCCATCAGCTCCGGCTGTCGAGGAGCAGCCGGCTCCCTTGATCCAGGAGGACTCGGAGATGAAGGACGACAGCGCGCCAGCCCCGTCAGTTGCTACTGAGCAGCTTTCTTTCCCAGATCCTGTGGAAGAGAAGGAGACGAGCGAGCCTATGATTGAGGATGTCCCTGCTACTGTTGCGCCTACGGAACCTGAGCATCACCCTGAGCCCATCAAGTCGCCTGTGAAGTCTCCTGTCAAGTCTCCGCTGAAGTCGCCTGAGCCTGCAGTTGCACCTATCGAGCCTTTACCGCCGATCGAGGCGCCGGCGGATGTTCCCAGCGATGCACTCACTCAAGCACTGGACTTGTCCCCTGTCGAGACACCTGCGGAAGTTCCAGTTGAGGCGCCTGCACCAGGACCAATCGAGCCTACGATCGAGCCCGAAGTTCCTGCGGAAGAGCTCCCTGTTGACATCCCTGTTGATATCCCTGTTGATATCCCCGTCGACATTCCTGCCGATGTTCCCATGGATACTTCAGTTGATGTTCCTATCGAGACAGCCGCAGAGCCCCAGGTGGACGCAGCCGTCAATCCCCCCAGCGAGGCTCCCGTCGAAGCTCCGACACAGCTGCCCGCTGACGCCCCACCAGCGCCCATTGAACCACCAGTTCAGACAATCGTCGAGCCCCCGACTGAGCCTTCCGCCGAGATCCCGACAGCGGAACCCGAGGCCAACCCGCCTGCCGCCGCGGAAGTGCCCCTCGTTCCCGTGGTAGACGAAGGCCCCGACTTGTTGGCTGGTTTGGAGACGGAGCTGGACCGCCAGGCCGAGATGAGCAAGTCTCCTCTGCCCGAACCACCCGCAGCCCCGCACCCAGAGCCTGCCGAGCTGCCGCACGTAGAGAACCCGGTACCTCTGCCTGAGGTCCCTCCCATCGAGCCGGAGAAGCCTGCTGAGGAACCACCGAAGGTGCCTACTCCCGAGCCCGCAGCCGCGCCTGAGCCTGAGCCTGCGACTGAGACGGCTCCTGTTGCCGATCCAGCACCGGCCACTGAGGCCTCCGCCTCCGAGGAGCCTGCTGCTACCAGCGACGACCCTGAGAAGAAGACGGAGACGAAGACGGATGAGCCTGCTGACCCTTAGTTGAAAAAGGTGGCCATTCCTTCTATCGTGAACCGATGGTTGCCGAGGCGTTGGGTGTTTTGAGTGTGTTATTGTAAGCGCGGTATTGCCCTGTATATGTATGTTCATGAGGAGAGGGTGTGTAGACGTATAGTTTAAACACTGGTAAACAGCCGCCTTGGCGTGATGGTTTTCGCAATCCGATTGAGAGTTTCAATTCCTGCCTCGTGACTAAATGAAAAAGGAGTCGTTGGCGACCTTTTCTTGTAACATTGGTGCTGTCAACCTTACAAATCTGATTGTTTTCCCTGAGATTTCCAGCTTAAACTCGGAGATTTTGTATTTGCATGTCCATGTGAAATATTTATATACAAAGCAATATGTACAGGTCAAATTTTCAACGTCTAGACATCATTCACCACTCCAGGACGATGCTATCCCAGATGAAACCCCTCCACGTCGTGTTCCTCGTCAGCTGGAACGTAACCTCGTTGTCCTCCCCCGTCTTCAACAGCGCCGCGGGCACGGGGAACTCGAAGAAGCGCCACTCGCCGCCCAGCGTCGCGCTGCGGTACACGGACGGGTCGTTCAGCAGGCCCGAGGTCGAGTCCGCGCCCACCGCGCCGCTGGTCAGGTTGCCGACCTGCTGCCCGTTGACGAGCACCACGCTGCTGGCGCCGGTGGAGTAGCCGCCCAGCGAGACGATCAGGTTCGCCGTCTCGGACGCCTGTGCCTCGGAGACGGGGAAGCGGATCGTGTAGTTGCCCTGGTGCGTCTGCCCGTAGCACCAGTCGCTCGGCGCGGACTTGCCGACTTCGTAGAGGATGTTGGCCGGGCAGGAGGCGATCACGGCGTGCGCGTAGGGCGGGTTGCCGCCGTGCGTGAAGCCGAGGGATGTGCGGTCGAAGTCGCCGACTTGGAAGAGGCGCTGGCGCTTGGAGATGGCCCAGTGCAGCGTGCCGAGGTCGGTTGTCTTGGAGTCCGTGACGGAGACGTCGTTGAAGAGGATGTGTGTTGTCACGTCGGCGAGGGCGCTGCCGGCGGACCAGGCTTGCAGCGCGTAGCCGGCGTCGGCGACGCGCACGTGCGGGATCGAGAAGGAGCCGGAGGCGTCGGCGTGGGTCGTGTAGTAGTAGTCGCTGCCCATGTCGAGGGCGGTCTTGTTGGGGTGGTTGTCGCCGAGGAAGACGGCGGCGCCGGCGGCGGGGCGGCCGTCGGAGAGGAGGAGCTTGCCGGTGACGGTGCCGCGGGCGTGGTAGGCCTCGTCGGCGAGCCAGGGGTACGGCCAGGCGGCGAACTCGGTCTTGGCGCGGGCCTCGGCGTCGGCGGGGGAGCCGCCGTTGAGGTACCACAGCCAGGGCCCCCACATCTTGCCCTCCGGGAAGACGTCGACGGCGGAGACCTGGAAGTGCGTGCCGTGGACCATGTTGAGCTGGACGGCGTCGCCGGTGGCGCTCTCGCGGTGGACCATGAGTTCCTGCTTGAGGTGGTTGCCGTTGTAGTAGTCCTTGCCGGGGTTGATGTACCAGCTGCCGAACTCAGACCCGTAGACGCCGTAGGCGGTCTGGTTGCGGATGAGGTCGGAGAAGTCGTATTTCGTGATGTAGCCGTCGCCCTGAGGGTTCAGCCAGGTCTCGTCCTGGACCTTGTTCTGCGGAAGGTAGTCGGCCAGGGCGGGCAGCGGCTTGTCGTGGAGGGCGGTCTTGCCGTTGGGGAAGGAGGCGTTGTCGAGGCGCCAGAGAGTGCGGAACTCGCCGAGGGTGGGCAGCGCGCGGTTGACGAAGTACTGGTAGGCGCCGGGCAGGCCTTGGAAGATGACCCAGTGGAAGTCGCCGTCGGTGGCGGTGAACTTGACGTCGATGAAGGGGGTGCCGTCGTGCATGCCCTTGTGGGCGATGGAGGCGGAGGACCAGGCGATGTCGTTTGCCGCGCCATCTGGGGGTTCGTGTTAGTCGTTTTTTTTTTTCGATATACGGGTAGAGTTCAAGAGAGGGAGACACGTACTGTAGCTCACGTAGTGGCCGACCGCGTCGCCGACGAGGTCGCGGTCCTTGTAGTACAGCTTTACGCCGTACTTGAGGCCCTGCGTCATGTTCCAGACGTCGTTGCCGATGATCCACGTCTGGTTGTTGACCTGCTTCAGGAAGGGCTCGGCCTTGGCGGCCGGCGCCGCGGACGCGCCGGAGACGAGACCCGTCAGGGCTGTGGCGAGGAGTGTGGCGGTCCTCATCGTGTCGGTGAAGCGATCGTCAACGTGTTTGAGGTATGAGCTGGGCGACTGAAGACTTCTTCAGACGAAAGACACGCAGCCATGGCGGGCGAGATCTCGGTATTTCAATCGCCTTCGCGACTCAAGACCCCGAGGTTCCAAGCTTTGCATTACCCCGACTTCTCAACCCCGGATTGGCGTTCTTGCATGGCGAGCATGGTTCTGTTTCCCCAAACGAAGGGGTTGAGCCGCACAGCCGGCACGTTTGGTGCCGTTTACGGTTCGTGCTCCTCACCGGGACCCCTCACGATTGACTCGCTTGAGGGCAGGGCGACAGGAGAGCATGAGGGGGAGAAGCTTTAGCTGGGCCTAGCTCGTTGCCTCATTGCTCAATTGGGTGGTTGGACGACGTCAGCTGTCGACGAAGCAAGGTTGCTTGGCCCCCCGGTTCTCCGCATTGGAGAAGATGGAGTTTGAGCGGCGAGCCGTGATGGGTGGAAAATAGGACCGGTGAGGTTTTTGGTTATGCCTTTCGGGTGATTGGGAGATTGGAGAGGGCATCTGAGGTCCTGGGATCAGCCAAGCCAACGGTGTTGTGTGTCGACGTGGATTGTCCCGACTTCGGGGTACCAGCTGCCGAGATGGGTGCCTGAGCCGCGGACGCGATTTGGGGGCTGGGGGGAGGTGGTGCCGGGCCTCCGGGGACGGATATAAGAGATGACATCCGGAGAGATGGTTCCAAGAAATTCTCCCTAACCTGAAGCATTCTTAATCTTGGAATGAAATACAGAAGATGAAAGGGTAGGATGCCATGCTACCATGGTGATAGCAGACGGTCAATCAATTAACGCTTGTGTTGTGTACGACTCTGCCCAACAGAGCACCACGCACTTTTAGAGTTATCTTGAAGTCGGGCCCCCAGCAAACATGCTGCATACGTTTGGCTTGGCACAGGCCCGGAGACAACTTACAAAAAGTGAGGTTCGACCCTCGTTCAATCCCTCGTTCGAATTGCCAATAGTGCAGAAAGCTTGTTTCCTCTACACGTGCAACGACGAGGTCGCATGCAGCAGGCTCGTACCGTACGTCCCGGAAGTCCCACTTTGAAACACTTGGTTTTCTGCCCAACGGCTTCTTGGTGGTAACGGGTCATGAGGTTGGGCAGAAGATACTACCGAGCGGAAGAGCTGTATTAAATGAGCGTGTATCAAGCAGAAAGGTTGATTTGAGCAGGAGAGCCAAGGATAACCAGGTGAATACGCTCGGAGATTTGACGGGAAATGCACAGAGCTCCGGGGCAGAACTGGGATGACCGATTACCTAAGGAGTGATTAGATCATCGTTGAAAGGCAAGCCTCAGGATGGGTGGCGCGTGGGGCACCAGCCACAGATACTGTTTTCGTTTAGCGGCTTTCGTTTTCGTATCTGCGATGGTTCAAAGGCTAGGTCCCGCCTTCTACGTTGACCATCTTTGTGCCTTCCAGGGCTGGCAACGTTTTCAGATGGGAGGAGGTCTTTGAAGTCAACGATGGTGTCAAATCAACGCGCCGTTCTCCATTTCTCCATGAGAATAGAAACGGAGCGATCCATTGTCCCAAGGCCACGGATAGTACCGCGCCGCGCCTACATCCAACGCCAGTGGCAACTTGATCAACACTTGGTCCCGTCCTATCGATCGCGCCGCGCACAGAGGGACCCCTTCCAGTCCCTCGGTCTAGCCCCTTCCCTATTCGCGTCTTGACCAAAAGCTCGCCAACTACAAGTCCTGATATCAGACGGAGGGGACGACCGCAATGGAAAGGTTGAAATGCCAAGACGGCGACGGCGAACATTGGATCGTTCGCCCGTCCCCGTCTGATGGAATGCAAAGACGACACTCCGGCGCCCGGTCAGTGAAAGACACGGCCGACCCAACATCCGATGCAGCTGCCGTACCCGTTCAGAAAAAGATCCCCATGTTTTCCTGGGAAATGTGGGCATGGCCCCCCGCGGAGAAGCCATCAACGTATATTGTGGCTTACGCCCAATACGCCGTAGAGCAGGTAAATCGGTATCATCCGAAAGGAACCAGGATAATTAAAAGAGAGTTGTGTTTTAGTGCAAAACAGCGTCGGTCCCTGCAGGGCAAGATTTACGCCGGCGCCCTCCGCACTCCTGGACTCGACTGGGCTGGGCAAGCCACCGCAACGGATCGCAACGCGAACGAAGGCCCAAGCGCGTGGACCCAGTCGTATGCAGCACAATTCATTATCATTTCCCATTATCTATCTGGCTGTTGACCTGCATGTGTACATGTGTATATCTTATTGGAAGAAAGGGGTCAGGCGGGTACGCAGACTGGTGGACGAGGACCAGGGCAGCGGGCGTACTCCGTACATGTCCGGAATAAAGAAGACAGGGAGGAGAGGGGACGCAGAGAGATGAGATTGCGGGAAGCAAAAAGGGCACATGGCTCAACTCAGCTCGGAGCGTTGAAAATGAAATCGTCGATCCGCCGATTTCTATACCCGTTTTGGCCCCCACCCAATAGTGCAGGTGCAAGCAAGGTACTTACGAATAGCAGCGTGCTGCTAAGCGTGTGCTCTCGGCGGATATCACCCTAATCCAATTTTTACGGCGTACGCAGTGGCCTACTTTCCTACAGACGGTCCCGCATGACGTTAATCATCCATCATCGCAACTAAACTGACTCGCCGACAGCTTGCAAGGGCAGCCTCCAACGATATCCAACGATGTCCGTACGAATACACACACACATACAAGGTCCGTCGAGACAACACTATGCACCAGCCGCATCCCAGTCCATGCTCCCAGAAGAACGGCGGGCGGCCACATCCACCACCACCGGGTCGCCGTCCCGTTGGAACTTCAGATGCTGTCCACAGTCCACCACCACCCCAGAAACCATCACCCGCCAGTGTTCCACCGGAGCGGTCGAGACGCGGCCGTTGGTTTTTTATTTCTCCTCTGCCGTGGAACAGCGCCTGACTGCCGGTGCTGACGGAGGCACTTCCTAGCGCTCCAGAGTGGTAGCTACCAGAGAGACCCCTGTTCACGACCCCCAACTCCGAGGTCTGTGCCACACGCAGCTCTCTCTCTCTTCTGATTCTTCTCCTTGACCCAACGAGGGAGGCAGCTCGCATTGTCCACCTCTCCAAGCTTGGCATTCCTTCTCTCGGAGAGAGAGTGAGTCTCTCCTCAATCTTGCAAGCACGTGTGGACCGTCCGCCGTCTTTTTCACCCCCCCGTCTCCGGTTCGTCGAGTCGCCCATCCCGGCTGGACAAACCCGCACCCCCTTACCTCCAGCTGGAGTTGGTTCGCTTCAGCTCGCTTCGTCCAATTCTTCAGTCAAAAGAGGACAAGTTCGTCCATCCAAGAGACGTAACGTTTCCTGCCGAGTGGCCCGCAGCCCGCTTGACGCCATCAAATTCACGGCAGACTGCAGTGCCGATCTCTGACGCGCCTCCAACAGCGACCAGCCGGTAAACTCTAAAAACGCACGCTTGAACCCTTTCAGGCTCAGGGGGGGACAGGCACACACGGCGGTACATACATGCCTACTTAACTTACTAAGTTACTTACCTATTAGAGGGAGGGCTAGAGCCTAACAGTTTTGGGCTGCTCAAATCTCAGTCAAATCTTCGAAACCTGGCCGAGATCGACGTCCCGGTGGTGCTTTGCTTCGCTCTGCTGCGGTGCTTTGCTTGATGGAGATACCCACTCTCGCGCCTCTCGCCCTCTTTGATTCTTCAACAATTGGAATGCCATCATCCAACACACCACCATAACCACCGCGCATCTCTCGCTCTCTTTCTCTCGCTTGCCACCCACCCCCTTCACCTATAATCCTGCCGTCTGCCCAACCCCCACGCCCTGTCACACGTCAAGCCATCGTCCCGGGACGCGGAACAGCAGCAAGCTACTCTCTAGCTGCTGATTGCTCGCTCCTTACGCGACCGGCTCCGTTCTCCGCGAATCCTTCGTGCCAATCACTAGGAGATCCCGTCCCACCGATCGAAAAAGCAGTTCCCACATTACATCCCCGCAGCTGGCCCTCCGTCCGTCGAACCTGCCTGCCTGTCTTGCTACCTGCCTCAGACACAGGCCACCTTCGCCCGGCAGACGTCCATCGTCGTCCCAGGCCACCAAAAAACCTGAGCAACCGTCGGCCAGATGCGCAATGGACCTGGATGAAGACGCCAAGCCGAACCTGATGGCATTGGACATGAGCGCGAGCGCGAGCGTCAGGAGCGACTCCCTCAACGCGTTCGACCACCCTGACATGCAGCAGCATCAACAGGGGCCGAAAGCACCCATCAAGCGCAGAGCCCCAATCGCCTGCCGAAGGTTTGTCACACCCGTTCCACGGGAGCAGCCTCGCCTCGCCTCGCTCCCCGAACCGCAGTTGAAATGAACGAGCTAAGAAAACCGTTCGCGCAGATGTCGACGAATGAGAAGCAAATGCATCCATGATAAAGTCCAACCCCCGTGCAAGTCCTGCGCCGAAGCAGGCTTGCAGGCGAGTGACTGGTACGGTACCGAGCAGCCGCCGCCGCCCTGAGAGCGACGATCCCAATGCGGCCACCCAGCTAACCCGCAACCACAGTGTCTTCCCGCAACGCGGCCAGCCAGACCTCGACCGCGAGTATCGGCATCCGCGGTTACGGGCCGAGAAGGCCGCCAAACGCGAAGCCGACAAGGCTCGTCGCAGCGCTGCCTCTGACGGCGTCCCCCGGGGCCCAGGCGCGCCGGCCGCCCGGAAGCCCGCGGACGAGTGGGCCCTGCTCCCGCCGCTCCCCGAGATCATCGACGCCGTCCACGTCTTCACGAGCAAGTACTTCCAGCTCGGCTTCATTCCGAAGGAGCTGCTGCCCCAGCAGCTGCACCGCGACCACCGCTCCGTCAGCGTGTTTCTCGTGCTCGGCATCCTCAGCGTCTCGGCGCGCTTCTCGCCCACGCTGACCGAGAGGTACGGAGGGGAGATGAAGGCTGTCGACTTCTTTATGGAACGGGCGAGCAGCTTGGCGTTAAATGAGCTGTATCAGGAGCCCACGCTGGAGAGGTGCCAGGCGTTCTATCTGCTGAGTCTGGCGCAGCAGGGCAGCGGGTGGAGGAACCGGAGTTACGTACGTGTTCATGTCGCGGTTGATTGTGTGTTTCTGTGCTGATCGTTGACAGATCAACATTGGAATTGCCACGAGAATGGCCGTTCTGATGCATTTGCATCGGGAAGAGTTCTACAAGATGAAGAATCCTACCAGGGAGATGATCATCAGGGCAGAGTCGGCAAGAAGAACTCTGGTGAGTTGAGACACCGTCCCACGCGATGATAGATTGCTAATCATGTGTAGTGGATGCTTCACAGTCCGTTATCCTAACAGGTTCCAACTTTGAATATGATATTGACACCTCTACAGGCCAGGATAACCTTCACTGCGGCGCCTTATCGCCCGTCTCCCTCGCCGCCAACGACATCACCGCCCTCCTCCCCAGTAACGAGGACGACTTCGCCAACGGCCGCGAGCCGTACTCCCGCGCAGCTCTCGAGGACACGCCACCGGCGCGCGACAACCCGTCCCTCATCCACCAGCCCTCCCGGTCTCTGTTTGCTAGCTTGATCCAAGCACACTACTACTGGGGCAAGGTTGCTAGGCGCGCAATGGCGACGATGAAGAGCGCCAACCCCTGGGACCCGACGAGCGAGTACGCGATCATGGCGAAGCAGCTCATGAACTGGGAACACCAACTTCCTGCCGACCACCGGTGGAGCATGGTGTTGCTGAAAGGACACAAGACCGTTGGCGAGGACTTGGTGCGTTTTGCGATTCACGGCCGTTGGAAAGAGGGGTTTGGCTGATATTCATAGGCCTATTTGGGTGTCACGATGATTACGAAGCTGTGCAACATCGTTCTAAGGAGGGCGTACTTGGACAAGTAAGGGACTCCTGTTATGGTTATGAAAGGAGAGCAGGCGCTGACTCGAGCAGTATCATCAAGACGGACGAAAAGGACACCCAACGCCGAAGCTTCTTTTCCCAAATGTCCGACGACCTCTTCCGCAACGTCCGCGAGCTGTACGAGCAGGTCGACGCGCAGTTCAGCGTCAGGTCGTCGGAAGAGGGTGTCGGGGCCCAGATGGCTTCCTTCTGCGTCTACAGCTGCGGCCTATTTTCGACGTACATGGTCAAGTACAAGAACAGTAGGTGGCGACTAAAAGGTGTTCATGGGCGTCCTGCTAATTTGTCTAGTCTGCTCCGACAAGTCCATCGTAGCACAAGCACCAAATATGCTCCAACGCTGCATGTCCATCCTGATCGAATCCAAGCAGACGTGGCCGCTCGCCTCCCGCTGGCTGGAGTCCCTGGAGCGTTTCTCTCGCGACCCCAAGGCTGCCGCGTACAGCAGCATGGCAGATGGCGTACGTTCACAACCTGCCATTCGTGATCTACGAACTCGCAGACTGACAACTCACAGAATGACCGCACCCTCCGCCCATTACATCCCTCGCCCTCCACCTTCAACAAGCCCCGCGCAGAAACCCCGAAATACCAGCTCCCCGTCCCTCTTCCCGGCCCTCCAGCAACACCCCTCAACGAGAAGAAGCCGCCGCCCCTCCGCCACAACAGCAGCAGCAGCAACACCTCCAACATCCTCCCCCCGCCGAGCCCGTCACCCAGCATCCAGCAACAACACCAGCCGCAGCAACACAACGCCCCCTTCCCGCTGCCGCCCCTGAACACGCCTCAGTTGCAGCAGCAGCAGCCGCTCCAACACCAACAACACCTCTCCCCGCATCGACCACCACCACAACAACAACACATGCACCAATTCCACCACCAACCGCCTCCGCAAAGACACCACCAACCGCCGCCCCCTCACCAGCACCAGATGCAACAACAACAGCAGATGCCCCCTGAGCTGCAGCAGCACTTCTCCCCGACAATGTACGCACAGGCCCCGCCGCCGTACAGCCCCAACAACGGCATGGGCATGCTCGTCCAGGCCGCCTTCGACACCACCAACCCCATCGGCTCACCGGGCTACGACCCGAATGTGGCGGTGTTCTACTCGTCCCCCGGCTCCGCGAGCATCACCCTCGGCCCCGGCACCGACGGCTTCGAGTGCGAGCTGCAGAGCTGGTTCGACGGCACCGCACCCGTGCAGGCGACGAGCTGGATCGGGAACGGGGCCGCGGGTTTGGGATGGTTTGGGTCGAACTAAGCCCTCCCTTCACGAAGGGGCATGGTATATCACAGCTTTCGACATTTCTTTATATTTATAATTAAGATATAAGAGGGGGATGACTAGGTCCCACGGATTTACAAAAGATGAGGCAGGCGTCTCAGACTGGGTTCCGCAACGACATTGGATTTATCTAGAAGAGATACGGGTCGCGTCTTTTCTTTTCTTCTTTTTTTTTAATATGGACCGGTTATATAAGGATTCGGCGCGGCGCGAAAGAGAAAAGAAAATCAGGGTCCGCGATGGGTAGGTTATTATACCACACACAACCCATTTGGTAGCGGCGGCGTTTTTCTTTTTCTTTTTTGTTTAGGCAAGCGAAGCGAGGCAAGCGGCAAGCGGAACTGTCTTGTTTTGTCGGTTGCTTAGAGACGAGATACCAAAGTGAAATTTCTACGCCTTTTTCTTGATTTGGGTTTGACATAAGCCTTGACGAAGTTGCCGTGTTCTGTGATTGGGGATGTTCGCAGGTTCTGTAGCCATGAGAACTCGCGAGCGGTTAGTTGGATTCCTTGCCCTTGTTGATTTCTCATGGTGTCCGTTCTACTTTTGTGACGTTGTTGTTACTTCGACCCGTGCAACAACAGTCAAGCCTTCCCGTCAGTGTTACCAAGGTATTCAAGTCCCCTCTCCCCAAGATTGATGTGGGTGACAATAATTGATGGGAAGTGGTGAGCCTTTGGAGCTTTCTTTCATATCTATAACGTTTGACGGATTGTGGCCGTTCCTTTTCGTCTCAGGTGATGCCAAGGTCTAAAATACATTCTGCATCGGGAACTCGGGATCAGAGCAGCCGGCAAGTATTCCCTCCTAAATGAACCTAAGTCGACGCCGATCGGGGACACGTTGTGTGAAAGGTGTTGACAGAAACAGGGCTTTCCAGTAGGAAAGCAGGGTCAGTTTGGAATCTTGGTGCAATTCTGGCATTCTGCTCGCTCCAGGCGAATCTTTCAATGAATATTGCGGCCTGGTAATCAGAAGAAAGAACTAACAAACCTTGAGATGGTTTTTATACATGTACTGTGTGCTGTAGACACCATGGGGCCTGACCGTGTGATCGGCTGCATCGCGCGTCGGTATAAAAGCACACGCCAGGGTGGTGCAGTTTAGGAGGCAAGGCAATGGAAGCGAAATAGAATTCAAGCTCCTAATACACCATCAGCACTCAGGTTTGGTTCTCAAGCCAGACCCATTAGCTCAATCGCAGATTCCCCTTTCAATCTTCCAGTTCTGGCTGCCGCACGTAGCCTTCGCTTATGTCTTCGTCGTGTGGGTGTTGCGTATGAATAAACATCAAGACGGGCACTATTTGGAAGGCAGATGTGCTTTGATGCCGATTCAAACAAGCAGTCTCTCCCGGATCATATGAAGCAGGCCTTTATCGTGTTTCAAGTGACGACTACCATAAAGGTTACAGTAAGATTGCGTCTTTGCTGCCTCCTAAAAATGTGGTTCACACGCGTCTATTTATAGTAGCTTCCTCAGTATCCTTGTGGCTCACTACGAGAGGCGCGGTGAAGCGATGGATTTAGGAGATGGGTCGGGCTTGACGATGTTTCGACAAGCTTGGGATTTGGGCCGGAAGTATGATGTATAAAAGGTTTTTAGGTGGCTCCGACGGTCCCGAAACGAGACGGCAAATGTTGGAGGTACCTCCTTATGCCAGACGTAGAATCCTGTTACGCAGGGAAGGGGAATACTTCAGAGTAAACAAGATTCTACGTCTGGCATAGGGAGGTAAATCTTTCTTTAATCATCATCTATCATCCGCAGTATCTCAATAGTATTCTACGTCGTATCTTTGAATCGTCAGAGGGCAGAATCTTAGACCGCGTTCCAGCCGAAACGATTCTTTATGCCTCACTACTGTTGCAAAAATGAGCCCTGCTGTCTTTCGCTACGCTTAATCACCTGACTTCATGAGACCACCCTTGCGCAAATAGAGATGAATTCGCCGATGGCCCCGTATTCATAGATGAGCTGGCCGCTCTTTAACCGAACATGTCTTGATACTGGGTCAGGGTTTCATACGAGGTGAACGCGCCGATAAGTCCAGAATTGTATCAGACCAGATGTATCATCTATAAGAGGCCCTCGGGCTACTGTACCTGTTCCGCAACAAGACGACAAATGTTATGGTCTACGTCATTTTCTCTAAGCAAAGAAGACAGCCGTTTCACTTGGCAAGTTTTATTCTGACAAGAATGAAGAGTTGCATTTCGGATGGTACTATTTTGATCCATTAGTGGACAGCGTACGTTTCGATCATCTGTCGTCTGCCGCTTCTTTGGAGTATTCTGCACATACCTCTCACTACCGATAGAATAGAGGGCCGCGAAGATGAACCGAAAAACAATTTAACTCAACGTTACCTGCCAGAAGAGTCAGGTCGACACTATCACAAGTATTCCCAGCCCAGCTTTATCAACGGATCTACAATTACATCTGCCGGGTCACAGATGTGGATATAAAAAGTCCTCAGGCTACTGCGATTATCCCAAAACAAGACAACCAATTTGTGGTTAAGGTACTCTCGCTTTTGACTTGTAGAAGAAGAAGTACTGCAGCCTACAAGGAGCTACGTCTAGTGTGATGGTCTGGAGGAGGTGAAACTTACCGCTATTGCCATTTGCCTTCAGCATCGTCGTGAGATTATTCTACACCTACCTTGCAATAAACACGGAGCAAAGGACTAGATCACGATGATTGGTTTGAGAAACTTCTGCGAGTCGAACCATATAGATCATTATCTACCGCCAGCAAGGCTCAAAGAGTCAAGAATGAAATATGCTGTCTTCTGCAACATCCCATCACTTCCCACAGAGCGAGCAGGAATTATGCAGATGTAAGTTGGGTTCGCCGATGGGCTCAATTTATAGCTGAGTCGGCTGACGCAAATCCTTGCACTCTGTCCAACCATTGTCTTGGATAGAAAGATTCGAGTCAACAGTACGAGCACATAACTCAATTCATCGCAATAACCGAGCTGTGCCCTTGACCACTTGTCTAGAGAGCACCTCCAGTTCATATAAATACACCATCATAACTAGAACACTTATTGAGCAACATCCAAGCAATGGCATGGATGTCCCTTCCCTGTGGACCCTGTGGAGCGCTTGGCGTGTTGTGCGTGGGCAAAAGACTCGCGCAGTTGCGACGTCTGAACATCAGACACCGTGTTTAGCTCTCATTCCGCGTAATGTTCTTCGCCGGCTAACTTGCATTTCTGAGCACTCTCACAGGAATCAAAAACGAAGGCGCCAATAGCTTTAGCCTGCATTGATAACTTTCTGTGTGATGTAAACACTGAAAAGTCGAAGACTTAATCAGAAAGCCACTGACGTATACACTGAACCGCGTTGGTGAAGATTTCTCTTTTGGTTCACAGGCCTACTTTCGCACCAGAAACTACGTTTAAATAAGGGACCGAGTTTAGATCATGCAGGGGTTGAGTTTGTAACCGAGACGGCCCGCCCAAGTTTTCATGTGCGCATTGGCAACTTGACTGGATAACTCCTCCGCCATATATAATTATTAGAAAAGTCATTGAGTAAACGGCCAGGGCAATGTGTCTGCGCTGAATTATCGTGAAGTGTTCTTCATGTAAGTGAGACGGAACCAGTCTGAGTCACGACTGTTTTGCAGAAGAGAGAGACCATTCAGCGCTTGATCAGTAACACACTTGAGACTTTCCGCAAGCCTACATCTCCGAATACTTTACCAGAAATCAAGAACGTCAGCGCCAAAACATATTTCTGTCGTTAATCGTTTGCCGTGCGATGACTACACTGTCTACGGAGGCTGCGGTAACTGAAGAATCGAACGCTGCACCAGAAAGCCTAGCCAACGAGTTTATCATTCTCTGCTTCGTGCAAAGTCGCACTTCGACGGGGGAATCAGTTTAAATACTGATCGTTAACGATGGTCGATTCACTCTTGTCCATCCACCTCGGGTTTCTTTCCGTAAAGCGCATACCTATCATTCGGTCGCGTTAGCGTTGAGACGGAGTTTGTGGGGAGACCGCTGCCTCTAAAAAACGGCAAACGTGCAAACTTACGCCGGCCAATACGCATGGATGCTGCGATCCTTAAATTCCTTCCGGAGCTCAACCAAGAAAGCCTGAACCTCCTCCTTCTTCCACCCAAGTCCTCGGGTCAAAGGAGCCATGGTCCAGGCTTCGATACCAGACATGGAGTTCTCGTGCGCCCATTCGCCAAGGAGCTTGTATCGAGGGTCTGCTGGCCATGTATTCGTAGGCCACTTCACCTTTTTGATATGAATATCGATGAATCCGATATCCCTCATGACATTTACAAGATCTGGAATATCCTGGAAAGACCGGTTAAGCACGGTGGCGGCTTGTCCAAGTAGCGCAAAGCATCGGACAATAGCAGCATCCGGCCTCAAGGTGCCGTCGTCTGACTGAGGCATAAGGTCTATCTCCTGGAGCTCGAGGTATCCTCCTGGCGTAAGATTGCTGTTTCATTCAATTAAGATGTTGTTTCGTGCAGTCTAAAGAGGTAGTAACAAAGCAAACACTCACTCATAAGCTCTTTGAACCAATTGTTTCCAGTTCGAAATGCTGGATGTCATCATTCGGCTGTGGATGTAGTCGAATGGCCGAGAGAACAACCAAGGCTCTTCGATATCATCGACCTCAAACCGAACATTGGGGGGCACCCTGTCAAGAATTAGAGACGCATGCAGTGAGTTTCTCGGCGAAATCATACTCTGCCTGTGGAGGAGATAGGTCCACTCCTATGATCTGCACGAGTTTTTGAGTTCAGTAAACGAACGAAGGGATATCATCAGGTCTTGATGACAGACCTCTGCTTCCGGGTGAAGGTCGCCAAATTCGATGGCCCAGATGCCGGTTCCGGTCCCCACATCGAGTACGCGTTTGACCTTAGAATCCTGTTCATTTGGAGGCGAGAGACCGAGCTTGCCTTCCAAAGTAAGAAGGAACAAGTGATGCTGCAGATCTGGGAAGGCCGTCAACGACATCCAGCAGAGAAGAAAGGGTCGCCCGTTCCACTCAGCCACACACCTAATCTGTCGCTTTCCCTTTCGTCGTTAGGGTAGGAATATTCTGCATCGATTAGTCCAGGGAAGTGGCTAGAACAGGATTCTTCGTGAGGGAGATTTACTTCCGTCTTTGTACCTATGGTACGTGCGGCCGTTTTCAACGCGATAGTTGTAAATCGACTCTGCCAAGCTGGTCTTCGAAGACGCAATGCTCTGGGAAATTGGTAAGTGGGTTGTCCAACATAATCTCTGCAAAGGACAGCTAAGAACTCACGCTGCCAATGTCTGACGCCGCGTCGTCAATATCCTGGGCCTAAGGCAATGGATCAAATCAAGCCGTAGGGCCCGAGAGATGGGCGCGCAAGATACCTGGGGATCGACCGCGATTTGCGGCTCATCGGCAACTTGAATGCCTCCACTACCAGGCTGGTAACCAGGCGTAGCAGTGGAAGCTGCAGCTGGCGTTGGCGAGAATGTGTCGTTTGGTGCCGACATTTCGATCTTCGATGTGTGCAGGAAGCTATGACCTGTCCAACTTTTCCCACGTTCTCTGAAGAAGATGGAGAAAACGAGTCCAACAGCGAGCTTTTATCTACCCAAGATTCTCACTTACCCCTCTCCTTGGCTGTAGACAATCATGCAGGTTGGCGGCAAAGATGCAACATGCCCATGCAGCTTGTGTTGGAGCGAATGTCCAGAAGTAGACACTGGACCACGTTTGGCCCATTTTTCCCACCACCCCTGATGTTTACGGTGTCTCGACCGTTCCAGAGGCCATGCTTCCGTCTGCGTAAGGATTTCAAAGCCTTGGGGTTTTTGGAAGAAGTGGGTTCCTTGCCTCAATATTTCCAGAGCCTCACGGCTTTCTCTCATCGAGGATCCTGACGCTCTCCTCTACGTCGCTGTACTAACCAAGACGGAATAGAGAAATGAGACTTGACGCGACGCTTCTTCCTTGATATAACCTGAAAACAAGTCAGATCACAAACATGGGAGGGAGCTCTCACAGGCGTTCAGGATGCCAGCTCGGAGACCAGGGTCAGCCACTTTTGTTGCGAGGCAGCAATACCCACATAACCGATCTGGGAAGGCGATCCGCTGCGTAGAACCCTGCATGTAAAGAGCAGGCAATGAATTTTCTTATCAAACGAAGTGATGCGCAGGAATCTGGATTCTCACCGTGACATGCGCCTCTTGATTACCCGTGCAGATGTAAGCTTCATTGCGGAAACCAACCCATCAGCATCAAGAAAGCCACATGCACAGCTTCTGAGACAATACACCATCAGTATTTCAAATCGAAAGATACGTAGTGTTGTTCCGTTTCGACCCTCAAATACAACAATTACGTCATATCATCACTTCTGAATTGCAAGCTACCTACATGGATCTCAATACCATCAGATGCAGACTTCAAGACAGATGTCTTTTACCTTCTGCGAATAAGAGCTCAGCCATCAAAGCCAATCAAACTCGGACGTGCCTTGCAGTGCCTCTAGTGATACGCGTTTGAAAGAGACTTGTGTGGAACTTCACGCAAGCTTGTACCTGCCGATGGGATCAACGCCCGCGGTAGTAACGGCTGCGACTCACAGGTAGTGAAAGGTCTGGAGTAAATAGACAGCTGTTTCCAATGATCAGGAGTTTCCTTAGGGTTCCAGACTCGTTCTTTCCATTCTCTTTCAAAAAATTCCAGCACACACTAAAAAAGGAAGGAGGAGGAAACAAGAACAGCCTCCAAAGAAGCTCTAGAAAGACTGATTTTGAAGCAATAATCAACACAGGAACAGAATTCTTTCGCAAAATCCATCGTCCTCAGAATGCCCTTAAGAATGCTCCTCAATAATTGTTTCTAGTAAAATTACTAAAATAATTCGATGTAAATCTTCGAAAAGTGGCCGTTCATCCTCATACGCCTCCTGAGCGCAAACCCCAGCCAACCATACATGCAGAACTATTTGGTCGCCTGCGAGGGGGATTTCAAATGTCGTGGGGATCACTGGATTGGAGCGTGCTAGATATGATGTCCCAAGTGCTGCCTAATATTAACGAATGATCACTTGAGTACCTTACTCATGAAAGCTCGCAGCCGTTCATGGGGTTGGTACTGTCGGTGCAAACGGGGACGCAAACAGACTCGGCATGGAAACGCATGGCTCCTTCCAAACAAGTCGTAAAATTCTTCGAGGGGTCCTTCCTGTTAAACCTATTTCACCTCACCATCACAAAATCTTTTTCACCCACAACACAAAATCCCACCCACCCTTCTTTTCATCACCACTCCACCTTGCAATTTTCACCTTCACAACTTCCCCTCCTCCCACCCACACAAGCTGCCATCTCGAAGTTTTCGTCATTCGAGATGGCTCCCACCGGCGCGAGCTCCATTTCGGAGCTCTACAAATCCTACAAGAAGTTGACGAACTGCTTCTTGAGCTGGCTCTGGTGCCAGCATCGACTCAAAGCACCCAGCGACTGCAGCCTGAATTTCAGATCCACCATCGACATTCTGAAAACAGCCAAAATTTTGCAAAAGGCCAAGACCACCGTCCCAACCTCCGTGATCGGGTTCCTCCGAAGTGCCATAGACAAACGGAAGCTTGTGGCTGGCATTTACCAGGACTTTGGCGCCGGCCACGATGGACACGACGCGTTCAACGACAGGTAATGGATAGACCTGAGTCAAATGATTGAGTGCTAACAAGTAGCAGACTCGAGGAAGTTCTCTCTATACTCACTCCTCTGGTGGAGGTATTGCCAGCTCCTTTGATGGACATCCCCGACGCAGAAAATTTGGCGTCATACAACCGATTCTCTCGCCTCCCAACGGTCGAGTCTGAGCCTGACGACCAGAGCACCCCTGTCGAAACCGGCCACAAGCATTCTGGTTCGCCTTTGTCCTCTTCTCATACCACGAACCAAGCGAACCAATCTGAGCCGCCGTCGGACTTTTACTTGGAAGATGACTACATCCGAGAGGTGTTTGACGCTGCCTACTTCCTGATAGTGAGTACCATTCTCACCCCACTGAAATCGCAGGTTTAGCTGACGCAAGCTCAGGAGTTGGACAGAGTGCAAGCACTACTCAAGAAGTGCTGGGCCGATGCATCCCGCGGCAACATGTCTTTCCCCTTGGCGGCTTGGATGACCAACTTTGCCATGTACTACATCAGCAGAGGAATGCCGCCGAAGTTCGTCCACGTTTGCGTCAACATGAGCATCCACCCCGAGTCTACCAGCGACTTCTTCTCTAAGCTCTCCGACAAGGTCGACGCGAAAACCTTCCTCTCAGACGCACGTCGCTTTTACATGCTCGCCCAAGCCGTCAATGAGTACGGAAAGACGCTTTGCGACGCACCGAAGCTCACCATCAAGACCAAGAGATGCATGAAGGACGATCCTACCTGCGAGTGCAAATTCCGAACCTCTCAAGTCGAGTTACCCAGCAGCGTTCTTAAAGAGGAAAAACTTTCCGAGTCCGAAAAGGCGACCCTTCGATTCGTTTTCA
This sequence comes from Colletotrichum noveboracense, assembly GCA_026319125.1. Classification (NCBI taxonomy): domain Eukaryota; kingdom Fungi; phylum Ascomycota; class Sordariomycetes; order Glomerellales; family Glomerellaceae; genus Colletotrichum; species Colletotrichum noveboracense. The sequence goes on along the minus strand of JANUHK010000041.1, from coordinate 20,432 downwards.
CCATTCTACGTGCCGACATTGAGACACCACGGGCCATCAGTTTGTTGGAGGTCCTGGATGACCTAAAACCACCGAAGTGTACATGCTATACACAGATCTGCGACGCATTCTTCGTCTTGGGCCAGTGGTTCTTTTCACAAAATGAATTACTGGCCACATCGCGACTCGTCGCAGGTCTTAATGTGTACTTTCTGACTGAGGAGTCAGTCGCGGTTTCGGATGCCATCATCCCACGGTCACATTACCGTTTGATGTCGCACAATCTGGCTGTAGACATGCGAAAAAGTGTCAATCAAGTCTTGGGGACCGTCAACGTGATGGCTCCAAGCTGTGAGTTCGCCGCGATGTGGCAACGCTTGCTCCTCGAGCTTTGTGATGGGCTCACAGTCTATATCTCCGAGGAAAAGTTCGACACCTATCATACGTCGCCATGGACAGCTGGTAGCGAAATGTTGGAAATGCTGAACGTGGCTTTTGACTACGGTTTCCGAATCAACTCGAACTGGGCAGTTATTTCAGCTACCTTGCATCTGTACAACGCCATGCGCCGGTCCATCGCCGACACCCCGAGAATACCTGTGTTCGAAGAACTCTCCCAGACGCTCCTGTCAAGTGTCTTTGGGGGGAATTTGCCAGAAAGAAACTTCTGTTCCATCTTTCGTCGCATTGTGTACGACAGCAGAGTTGAGAAGACTGACGTTCCGCGTGGGAAAGGAAAGGCGTACCGCCTGGAAGCTGGACTTCTACAGCTGCCGTGCTGGATGGACATCCAATGCCGTCTACTTGACCGCCACGATTGGAACTACAACGACAGCATCCCCTTTCAGGGGGATGTTCTCGGCATCCCTTGCCCACCTGCCACCAGAGAAAAGGCATTCCACAAGATCACAGATGCTCGTGCGAAGCTTACACTCACTGAATATCTGGAGAAAGTCAAAGACATGGTTTCTCTGGACATCGAGGGACCCCAGCCAATCGCCCGTATCAACCTATTTGCCGTATTCACCTTGTGCAGCAAATTTCTCGGCAAGCTGGGCAGCCTTGGCAAACCGCGCATACCCAAGGATGTTTGGTCATCATTCGCCCGCGCCCAGCTCAGAAATGATCTTGTTGTTGGTCGTTGTGATGCGGAGTTTTTGATGGAGACCATCGACGAATGTCCGGATACCAGACAAGGCCGCCGTATCCTAGAAAAGTTATGGCTGACCCGCAATGCCATCCAGGCCTTCAAAGAGATCGATCCGGAGACAACCTTGTCGCAATACATGTGGAATCTCTGAGGAGGGCGAGACAGGCTGTAATGGACAGCATTCAGACCTTTTTTTCTGAGACTTCTCTTTCTTTTTCAATGTCGCAATTTGCCAAATCACGAAACTCTTGGTAGTCAGTCAGAACTGAGGACCAATTGGAAAGGAAGGTAGAAGAACGTGTTTGGGGTACGGAATCGTATAAAGAAAACTGTACTGATTAGAGCATACGCCTTGTCATCGGCTCATGTGTCCATAGAATTATTTACATGAAACTCCTCTCTAAAGCCGATCACTTCTTGAGGACGCAGTTGTGAGGGTTGCCGGTGCCGTCAGACTTAAGCTTGCCTCCAATACCGCAGAACTTAAGATCCTTGGTGTAGTACACCCGCATGGGTCCAGGGCTGTTGCTGCTGCCCTTTTTCGCGTTGTAATCGTACGGCTTGCCGCTCTTGAGAACAGGCAGCTCCCAGACGTCACTGCCGCAGCCGCTGGCAAACTTCATCACGTTGCCCTGGTTACCGAACGGCTTGGGGTATCCGCTCCCAGTCCCGGTCTTGGTCTTTGCATCGCGGAAGAAGCCGATGGCCTTGTCCTGGCTGATTTCGCCGTAGAGGACGCCGTCGTTGTTGGCGCCGGCTTTGCAGATGTAGACCTGTTCAAGTCCGCGTCAGTGTGCTGATAGTATCAGGTTATGTGCGCTATGGATCATACCTGGCCGGCACGAGCTTCCAGGGAGAACTCTTCGTTCGGGTTGGGAACGGGGCTGGCGATGGCGACCGAGGCGGCAAGGAGGCCAAGGAAGTATGTGTAGGCAACCATTTTGAGAAATTGGTGCTCAAAGACAAAGTGTTTGTTAAGTTGCTTGGTGGTTTGTTGGAGAGTGTGAGTTGTTGAGTTGGATGATGCGGAATCTCTTGTGGTGTTGAGGACTACATTATATATCATTCCAGCCGCCTTGAATTACAAGACTTTACATGAACCACCCTTAGGCAACCCCGACGGCCATCGGAACACTAGGCAAATTGCAAAGGGATTTCTGTCCTTAGACCTACGAGCAGCTACCGCCCAGAAACGGAGAAGACGAACTGAAGGATTGATCGGCTGTGGAGAGCTAGACTGCATGTCAGACGTTGTATGTAACCCAATTCATACATCAGGCTATGCCGTCGCCCGAGTGTGGCTTGCCATCGAGCGCATTCGGGATATTCTCTCAGGGGCAGGCATTAGACGCAAAAGTTTAAAGCGAATTGCTGAGGTCGTAGTCGGCATCGAATAGCCGTGGGCGCGCGGTCTAGCTTCTCTTAGGCAAGGCTTAGTCCGGACGGCAGCAAAGGAGTGATCGTCTGTGGGGGAGCTGGACCGCATGTCAGCTCCCATGACTAACCTAATCCGCAGGGAAGGCTATGCTGTAGCCTGATTCGTCGTGTTCTAGGTTGCTCTAAGACGTTATAATCACTTTATTCAGGACTTTCAGGCTTCCAAATGACATTCGTAGAGTTGAGCAAGGCTGACTTGAAAATGTACTCGCGAACAAAAAGACCATGCAGGTTGCACCGCTGAACATCGCCATTTCCAACTTGTGGGTAATAATTGCGGGTTACCGGGGTAAGTCAGTAGAAACATCACCTTTAAGGGCATGATGCTCACAGGATGATGACAAGAGTCTCACGAAAGCCTTCCCATGACCGTTTTTGTCTGACCTTGAAAGGGAAGACAGGCAGAGCTGGGCAACGACGAGCTCCGCGTGGGGTCAGCAATGTCTCTACGTATCTCGGTTTCTAGACATAAGCCACAGGGTCTCGAATCCTTCCTTGATGGACGGAAGGAGAAAGTAGCTGAAAAGCGATGTTAATGGACACAAGTCGGCTTGATAAATCTACTACTGTCAGATCCTACGGCTAAAAGATCCGTGGGAAGACGGGTCTCACCGGGGGCGCGGGGCGCAGAACGCGGGCCGGATTGAAGCTAGTCTATTTTTAGGCGGGGCAGTTGCACGGCGGGTCCCGCCGCCCCTCTAGGCAGCTGCTTCCCCATGGAACTTACATCGCAACTTCGTCATACTCTAATCAGGCTACCTCTTACCCAAGCCGTTTATTCAGAAGTTCTATCACCTACCAACAACCTTGACTACTATCACTTCTTCAAATCACATTTCTCTTACAACCTTGAACATCCAACAGTGCACCACCACGTACCTACCTCAGCCCAACATGTCTGGCGTCCAGTTACAGATCCCCGGTGACGCGCCGGCTTTTGCTGGTCAAGTCGTTGAAATACTCAACTCCATACTGGGGTCTTCTGCACAGAAGCTGTCATCAGATGATGCAGCCAGAGCAATCGACGAATTGTTCAATCAACAGTACCAAAAAATCGGCGTTGCGGGTTCGTTCCTTTGGTGGTTCTGGGACCTGGTACACGACCTTGCGGTGCAGATTCCCTATAACAGCCAGGAGCAAGAACAACTCACAGCCGTCATCAAATCTCTGCATGACCTTCCACCAAAGACAGTAAGCTTGGGTCAGGAATGGGGCTCTGATGGCGCGGATTCAGTTCCTGTCTGGACGGGCTTGCCAATGTTTGGCAACACCTTCCGTGAAAAGCTCGATACTGGTGAGTGATCTCTGCACACACGCGGCTCTTATAATATCTGACATTCTTCGGAAATCAGTGAACCTGCAGACTTCCGAAGAACAGGACAAGCAAAAAGCCATTAATCTCCAGGGCTATGCGGCAAGAGTCGCAGAACTCGGCCTTGTACCTTTTGAGATGTACGCCATCTGGGCTTTGGTTGATGCATTGGAGGGTACGATGAAGCCCATTCGAGGTGGCCCGGATGAGGTCGACTCGGACCCTTCTGCCGTACCGGATATCTCCTTCAAAGTCGCTATCGCTGCGAACTGGATGAAGTATGCTGGCCACCGTCTGTACGTGCGGGATGAAGAGGTGCATGGAGCCACAGCCGGTCCGCTTTGGAAGCTGGACAAGAAGGAAGCAATCAAGCTGCGTCGCAAGCTTCGCGGAACTGATGGAATTTGCCCGGAAAGGTGGACTCTATGGAAGGAGAGGTTCGCGGCTATCCGGGATGCCCAAGGTGTCGATGATGCCGCCCGCGAAAATGCAAAGGCTGCATTTGATGTGATGGAGCAGATTGAACAGGGAGGCAAGTGATATATAGATAGATAGTATTAGCATTATGCTGGGTCTGTATAAGACTTCAAGAGACTCTGAATTATACCGCTATTGGGGGTGGAACACAGTCATTTGCTCTTCAAAGTGTTTTGACCTGGTAAGTTCTGGATTTCGAGTACTTGAAGGACCGAAAGGGTGCATGTGTGGTACTCAGCATAGATATCGTATTTGGATCCAAACCCCAGGGTTAACGAGCCTGACTGAGCTGATAAAAGCGGAATGAGAAAAGCATCAGCGGTACAAAGGCATCAAAAGGGTTTGGATAAGGCCAATGAAGTTTATGACAATGATGACTTACAACTGGGACAGCTGTTTGAGTGCTTGGCGTCAATGAGGGTTCCGTCGACACCTGGCACCAGATGAGATGCCGTGCGTGCACAGCTGGCCACTTTAAACTCCAGGGTGGGGTAATATCATCCTTGCGCCATCGCACGGGCTTGCTCACATTTCGAACTTCTTCAACGGTCACCTCACACTCACCTGCTGCCCCAATTGTCATCGTTCGCACATTCCAGGCGATCCGAGAGACACTCACGATGGAGACCTCAACCTACATCTTTCTGGCAATCGCCATTTTCATCATCGGACGCGTAAGTGACTTCCACCGAGCCGCCTCAACGTGCCTACCGCCTGTCGTAGGCCTCGGACAGCTCTCGCCATCAACTTCACCAGAATCCCTGCTAACATCCCATCAAGATGCTCTTCGCCGACCGCTCGCCCATCCCCGAGACATCCGGCAAGGTCTACAAGCTCACCAGCCAAGCCGAGCTGGACGCCCTGCTCTCCTCGACCAAGCACGTCATCGTCGACTTCTACGCCGACTGGTGCCCGCCCTGCCGCGCCATCGCGCCCGTCTTCTCCGAGTGGGCCGACAAGCACGCCGCCGGGGGTAGTCTGGCTTTCGCAAAGGTCAACGTCGACCACGTCAACGCCATCGCCAAAACGTACAACGTCACCGCCATGCCCACCTTTGTGTTCTTCCGCGACGGCAAGCCCCAGGGCGTCGAGGTCCCCAGCCTGAAGCCCCGTCAGTCTGTGAGCTTCACTAGCGAGGGGCTGGTTGATCGGGTGAGGGGTGCGGACCGCGCCGCGCTGCAGGCTGTCGTCAACGCCTTGGCTGGCCCGCAGGAGGCTGCCAAGAAGGAGTGACGGAGACGAAAGGAAATTTGAGGAAGTGGTACGCTTCCGCTTGTGACTGGCTTCGATATGAATTTCGGAGGGTACTAGTTGTTACTCAGTAAGGTATGAGAATATGAGATAAACCGAGATGCCCTTCTACGGGGGTATTCTACGGGAAAAGTCTCTAGAAAACCCCCCTAGAAGGGCGTCCTCATTTATATATTCTCACGCCTTACTGGGTACCATTAGTGCCCAGTTGTTTTCAAGTCGTGGGAGAAGGCGTCTCAAGGAGCAAAGGACAGGAAAAGGGGACGCTTCGTCCGTCGAGATGAATTACGTTCCGTTTGAGCCATCGGTGTGGATTGTTCCTCCAGTGAAGGAACCTCATGCGTAATCTTTGAGGCGCGGTTCACACATCAAAGTTGAAGAAGGGCGCCTGTTTTCTTGTTGAAGAAGAACGATAATCCAGCAGTAATCCAATCAAAACGTTACCTAAAGTGGCATCTATTTGCCTGCATCGTTATTTCTTGTCGCCAATCTCGCTTTCTTCGAAGTAAGTATAACCGTGATGTACGTACATGCTACGATACCACAGCGCTCAGAAGACTTCATGAACAAGCTAGGAATCCCGTGTAACAAAAACAGAGCAAAAGGGGGAGGACGTGGGTATCTATATACAATGAAACAGCGCAGATTCAGGAATTACTATTAGGATTATTACATTATGGTATCGTGAACGAACCAAGAACTGTCATTATTGCCAACTTGGCGTGTATGCCCTCGTTCTTCCTGCTTGTAGTCAAAGCTTCCATAACTTCATGACGACGAAGGCGTCCCAGACCGTGAAAAGATATCCGCAAGCCACTCTGACGCGAGGCTCAATTGGCCCCCATTCCAGGCATCGATGGTCTTTTCCGTGGCGATATTGGCCATGTGTGGTATCGGCTGGAATACTTCATTTACGAGGCCGATAGTAACAACCAGCCCGAGAATCTTAGCGGTGGGAACGTTCAGCTTGTCGCGTAGGTCTTCCAAATCGGCCCACTTTGCTTCCATGCCAAGCTTAACATCGTCGTTAACGGCGTTTTGGCTCAACTTTTGCCCAAGTAATGATCCAGGAGCCAGAACGTCGTTTCTTGCATGGTCTAACTTCATGGTCGTCGGATGATCGACCTCAAGCTGCTCGGCCCTCGACAATTGTTCAGGCACTTTGGTGGCGATAGATGATTTGTTGTCGGAGCTAGTAAAGCCGGTGCCGTGGCCGGGCCCAGATTAAGAATTTTCTGGTGCTTCAGACTAGTTGACGACTGTGAGATCTACCTCGTTGACGGTCGTAGTCTGAACAGTTGCCGAACAGTTGGACGGATTGTCGGCGGCCAGAGTATTGACTGAAATGTCAACGATTTTGCTAGTCATGGTATTGGCCATGGGAGGTCCGTCCGATAAGTTGCTGGTGGAATATGGAATGCTGCAGGCTTTGTCATCTTGGAACATTGAAGTGAAGTCGGAAAAGTCGATTGGCTCCGGAAGTTGCAGGCGCAGTGGGATGTGGTTGTACACAGGGAGAGTTTGGGTTGCGGTAGCAGCGTACTCCGTACCGATTTCGGCAGCCTTCTCGCCGAACTTCGCTACGAAGCTGTCTGCTATGTCGCTGAAGCCAATGATGCCCAAGGTCGCTGTCATGAAGGCGGCCTTGAGGGTGCATCCCGCGACAACATCTACCGCCGGGTGATGGCGCTTTTTCTTGGTGTATTCCCCTTCAAACTTTCTGAACGAATCATCGTCCAACCCACGGCGGCGCTTCGTCTCCTCTCTAACGCGATCGAGGTTCGTTGACGATATGCACAGCTGCCAAGTGTTGACACCGATGGACACGGCGAACAGGGGGCAACCAGCTGTGAGGACAGACGATACGACGACACCAAAGGCGGACCCAGATACCGCTCGCGTCGTGCTTCCACCAAACACCAGCAGCTCCTGATGGCTCAGCTTTTGAATGTGCTCTTTGTTGAGGTGATGATCCAATATGATGTTGAGATCCTCGGCCAGCCAACGGGGTGATTTGTGGGCATTTGTTGCTAACCACTTACATCTCTCTTTGAATTCTTGTCGACGACGGCGTGGAACCTCGGACACTTTGTCCAGAAAGTCATCACTCAGCACAGAGATATTGTCCATGGTGCCTCAAAAGGAGGATGGGGGTGACAGCTGGTGTACCGGTGCTAGAACTGACACCAGCCATCAAGAGTTTGAGGCGGACTGAGAAAAGGGGCGGAAAGCAGGATCAACAGCAATAAAGACAACTAAAGGAAATGCCTGCTGGAGATGCGATACGCGGAATTGAGTCTCCGCAGCAGGCGAGTCTTATACCACACAAGTTAAATGTTGTTGGCCAATACAAACGCAACACATGTGTATCGAGAAGGTGTGTGTGTGTGTGACTGCGATGAGGACCCCAAAGTTCCATGATTAAGCTTAGATCAAAGCCGGGAACAAGCACACTCAGCCACCCCAAGCAAGTCCATCACAAGTAGTGGTTCAGGAAAGGGAGCCCAACGGTACGTCAGCCCAGGGGAGGTATTCGTACTCTGATATGCAGGATATTCCAAGTTGGTATATCAACACGCGTCGCAGCCATAGGCTGTGAACTACAGATCAGCCGGACGGTTGACCATGAACCAGCTGAACACGAGGGAAGAGGTAAAACCCCCAATCGGGTACCGGACCCGGGTCTAAGTGAAAGTTGGCCGGGCCAAAACCAGGCCTGTCAGCCTAAAAGCCTTGCAAACCGGGTGCCTGTCAACGCCGAATGTTCCAGCCACGTAGTCTCTACTAGAATGTGGCGCGGTATTGAGGGGTATGGTACACGTGGGAGCCTACGCGGCAAGCACACATGTTACACAACATGCAAGGAGGCACTTCATGATGACATAGAACCATCGTTGCAGCTGAGACTGCGCTCAGCTGAGTCTACGTCCAGCCGACACGATCCAATCGCCTTGTATTCCTGGCCGCCAGCCTAGATAGCCACGGCAGCCTCGGAACCGAACTTACACGCCACCGAGAACGCCCCTGAGCAAATAGAACAGCGTTGAAGGCAGGAAGCTGAAATGGAAAATCTTTCTTCTTATGCCTGCCACGCCACATCGCCGATGAGCTCATACAACACCGGCTCTTCTGCTAGGCGTCGAAAGATCTGCCATTCACTCGACCACTCGACCACTCAACGTGGTTGTCAGCATGCTCTCCCTTAATGAGGATACTGAAGGAAAGAAAAGCGAGGATGGGCAGCGTCTGATTGATAGAAGGCTTCTCTTCTGAGTGGCATTATCAGCGATCAACACACTGCGTCAGAGCCATCCCTGGTGGTGAAAGGGATAGACCAGAATTAAAGCAGGGCTTTGTTGCACAAGCAGCCATCTCAGGAGGGAGGTTTCATCTGTGTGATGACATCACTCGCCCAGCACTTTTCTACCTCTGCATTCCAGGTACTTGGGAGGGATGATCTGACGCAACATCCAACCCTTCTTAGCCCATGACACTGAACCCAGACTGCCTACCAACTGTCAGAAGTAGCCAGAAGTAGCCAGAAGTGACCACGCGTCTTCTCCTCTACATGGCCCCTGGTATTCTGCCAAGCCTAGCAGCTGTCTCCTTACGTATCTTGCGATACTTATGAACCTTGTTAATGTGGCAGGCGGCGGACCAAAAAGACTAGCTAAAGATGTGCTCGTTTCTGAAATACCTTAGCATAAGGTACTACTCCAACTGTAATCAACCAGGAACAAGGCGACGATATTCTCAAACCCTATTTGATCTATTTGATCGCGTCCAGTATTCTGAGGCCCCAGCCTGCCTAGCCTTTATGGCTTAGGGGAGATAATTAGAATGGATATAGCTCTTCGGAAAATCCCCGACACGTCGGGCCCGCGATGTTGTCGTGACACAATTATGGTCTCTAATCACTCCTTAAACTCCTCTCCAGCTGCTCAGGCACAATGGCGCCCCTATTGTATTCGAAATCGTCATCATCAAGGAGGAGCTTGCGATGAGACTCTAGAGCAATGGAAGCCTGCTAGTGAGAAAGGAAGACGTGAAAGCACCAGATGGTTGATATCTGCCCTATCCCCTTCCCGTTGCTTTCTATCTCATAAGGATGATCAAGCTTACAATCCAAGCTTGGTCAGCTCCTCCTCCACCACCTTCCCCCAAGCCCTCTCATTCTCCCTACTCTCCCTCCAAAGCTCACAAATCGCCCTCACATGGTTCACAACCAAATGCACCCTCTCCTGCACCGCCGTATACTTCAACCCATCAACAACATCCTCCCCAATCCCCCGTTCCCTACAAACCTCCCTCGCCCACCCCCTCATCCGATCCCTCTCCCTCCTCGCCTCCTCCCCCTCCCCTCCCCACGGGTACAGAAACGCATTCGGCGGATCCCACCTCGGCCCCGGCACAACCCCGCCAAACTCCCAGTCCAACACCCCCGTCACCGTTCCATCAGCCTCGTCCACCATCACGTTCGCGAGGTGTAGATCTCGGTGCGCGAGCACATACACCGTCTCCCCCATCTCCCTCTCATGTTCCTCCTCCCTCACCCACGCCCGCAACCCCTCCAGCCGGGGCACCAGCCCCCTCGCCCATTCCAGCGCCGCATGCTGATTGATGACGTGCACATACCGCCCCAGCGCCGCGTCCACATGGTCCCCCCACGAGGTGAACGGCCCGTCCACGGGATTCAGACTCTCCACCGTCTCCCCCGTGCCGGCCCAGAACCGCTCCACCATCGGCGCCATCCAGAACCACTCGTCCACCACCGGGCCCGGCACAATCTCCCCGGCCTCGTCGACCCTCAACCCGCCGACGTGCTCCCACCGCGACTTCTCCCTCAGCTCCGCCAGAAACCCCACCAGCTGCTCGACAACCCTCCTCCTCACGGCATCGCTCATCCCCCAAAACACCTTATCAGCACTGCACCCACGCACCCTCTCGAGCAAACTAAACTCGCACCCCAGCACGTTCTCACACCCGCTGTCCCACCGCACCACCGCAGGCACAGGCACGCTAGTGTTCTCCCTCACCCAGCGCATCATCGCGATCTCGTTCTCCGTCTTGATGCGCGGGAGGTGGTCGCCCGACACGCGCAGCACGAGCGTCACGGTGCCGTCGTCGTTGGGTGTGGCGGGCGCCAGCGCAGATGCTGCCGAAGCGGGGAAGTGGAGCAGGTAGATCCGGTGGAAGGCGGCGGTGACGGTCAGCGGCTCGGTGGAGGTCGGCGCGGGCAGGCCGAGGGAGGCGGCGAGGGCGAGGATTGTGGCGGGGGCGTGCGGGGGCGGGAGGTGCGATGCGGGGTCGTCCATCTTCACGGTGTTATCAGTAAGCCCAAATTAGGTGAAGGCTGTTGGGATGGATTTGGTGGGAGTGTGGAGAGTGGTCTGACTGGTTTCCGTGAAACAGCCCGTGAGATTCTTATACGTCCGTCTTACCTCGCAGAATGTTATCTACAACTCGCACCTGCCAGTAAGATACTAGCCCAACCATCCGGCACACCGGACCCGAGAAAAGAATGGGTCCGATCGGCGCCGTCCCGATGAATCATCCTGCATACATCCATCCCACACCACCACCCGGAGTCATCCAGTCTTTTGGAGTGTGTCCTACCACAACCACAGTCAGCCGTTCCTACGGGTGCGGTGCGTCACACACACCAATGAACTCAAACCACCTAATCTAACGAACACCACCCTTTCGCCCTTTCCCTCTTCACAAACCCTAACCCCTGACTCCTTTCCTCTACTACCGGCACGAGTCGTCGGCCAGGTTTCAAACCATCCGACTGACAACCGCCCCAGCCTAATCCTCACAAACAACGAGTCCCCCTGCTGCCACCGACGGAAAAGACGGAAAAACAAAGCCTTCACAAAAGTTCCCAACCTTTCGTTCTCGTTATCAATCAGATCAAATTCATGCAGCCCAAAAACAGCGAGAGAACCCCGGCCTCGCAAAAGTCCCCGTGCCCAAATCTGCTTCCTCCCGTCACACCTAATCAACATAGAGCTGCAGCATCAACAGCCGCTTAATCTATCTCTAATCAACCTCCCACATCCTCATACCGACAAGGCCAAAGGACGCAAACACAGCACCTCTTGGCTTGATCGGCACTTTCACCTCTGCCATCTTCCACATCATGGCTCTCAGAAAACTCGACCGACGGAAACCCCTAGCCAACAACGTGTCACGGACTTTCAGGCCGTCCCACCGCAACGGCCAACTTTGCGCCGCCACCACGACTCGCACCCAAACCCATCCGCAAGCAAGCCCACCCCTGCAATGAGCCGCCTGAAGAGCCGCGCAACCGGCGTGCCAAGACCATTGAACTCGTGTCTACCAAGACTATTCAGAGATGGATGTGCTGAGTTTTCCCGCATCTAGCAGAATGATGCGCGCGTGGCGCTTCTATTTACGCAGTCTTGGTATCTTGGCCAAACGTGAAAGTTGAAAGAGATAAATAATGAACATCTCCCCGGCGGGCAGATGCAATTTAGGGCTCGACCAAAAGCACGCCAGTTTCTAGATAGGTAAGAAGCGATGGATGACTCGCAACTCATGACTCTTCACAGCGGAATTATGTATGCTCTTCATATCTTTTATCCATTAGGTATCTTGACTCGAATGCAATGCATTGAGGCTTTGGGGCCCCGTGGTATCTCCCCCAACAAGTCATTGTGTCTAGTATGTTGCCAACCGCACTTTCTTTTGCCAAGCCATTCATCCCATCTTGTACATCAAGAATAAACGTCTGTCATCTATGCCAGATGGCAACCACAAAGGAAATCACTGGATATCTACACATGCTTTTCTCGCAGACAAATGAGATGCCCGGGTGCAACTGTCCTTCAACTAGTCATGTCTGTAGACATTTGCGCAACTGGCTCGCGTAAAAAACACTGTAGTCTTGTCTCAGCTGCGCGTGTTGCGCCCGGGGCTTTTCTTTCCGACGGAGGATCCTCCTTTCTCCCATCGACTCGCATGACGCCGGGATACAGTCGAACTCAAGACAGGCATCCCGCAACCTTGTGTTCCCAGTTCATCCCGCGCTGAGTGATTCCAGTGTCCTGTCATGATATCGTCTCGTCGCAATCGTCACCGTTCGCGGTAGTTGTTTATGCGTGGGCGGCAGGGGCAGCGGCCTCGGCAGCGGGAGCGGCAGGGGCGGCAGCGACAGGAGCAGCAGCAGCAGGCGCAGCGGCGTTGACACTGGCAACAGTCTTCTGAGCGACCTGAAGGATGTTGTCCTGGCCGAGGGTGTTCTGCGGGAAGCGCGCGTTGAAGCCAATGACATCGCGGACGGCGTTGAAGGTCTGGGGCTGGACCATGAGGCGCTGAGTAGAAACGAGCCACTGAACACCCTCGGAGCACGGAGGTGTGGTAAGAGAGCCCATGTAGCTGCAGCAAAGTTAGTGATAGTCTTGGTGTCAGGGACTTGTTGTCTTACCTCTGGAACTGGCCAGCGCTGAGAAGGGTGACGACCTCCTGCATGTCGAGGGCGCCAGTCTTGGTGACCGTGCCAGGCTCCTTGATGGCATCCAGAGAAGAGAAGACGGTAGCGAGAAGGTTGGATGAGGCAGCCTCAGCCTTGACAGGGTTCAGAGTCATGCTGGGGATAGTCTTAGCACCCTCGGCATCCTTGGCGGCGTCGAGAGAGGCGCGGCGGGACATCTTGCTGCGGCGCTCGGCGGCAGTCGTCTTGTTCTTAGCGGCCTCAGCGGCGGGGGCCTCGGTAACGGGGGCAGCAGCAGCAGCGCCCTGCTCGACATCGATGTAGGTGCCAATGACGGCAATTTCTTGGTTGGCTCCCTCGAAAACCATGTGCATCTCCATGGCCATGCTCCTTCCGGCATCGAGATGCTCGCTAGGCAGGTGGAAGTGGAACTGCTGGAGGGTGAAGTTGGAGCCGCCAACTTGCATTGAGCCTCCCTTGGCGATGACCTCGACGGTGGTTCCCAGGTTCTCAAACTCGGTCTCCTCCATGTTGGGGATCTGCAGGTTGATGGAGCTGCCGGGGAGGGTGTTGAAGGCACCGGCAACCATGTCGATGGGGGACTGAGTCTTTCCGGTGGCGCAGAGGGCGTTGGCGGTAGCATCAAGAGCAACCCAGTTCAGGGGGCCCTTTGAAGCCTGTTAGTAAAGACGAGGCGAGCTGAGAGGCGGATCTACTCACATTGGTTCCAGAGTAAGCAAAGGTGTTGACCTTGACCTTTCCACCCTCGGCGCGGGGATCCAGATGAGTGCCGTAAGCGCAAGAAGCCAGGACTTGGGAGACGGAAGCGGCAAAGACGCCGGCGGTGAAGAGACGAGAAGCCATTGTAAGGACGGTAGGGTACGGACCAGCTCGTGAAGGCCTACAAAAGATTGAGAGAAGAGAAGAATAGTAAGAAAAAAAAAGTCAATTATTGGTTAAACAGTGTAAAGGCCAGCCCTCTAGGGGAAGAAACGAAACGAACGGGGAAGAGAAGTGAAGTTGGTAAAGATTGGTGAGGTAAGAAACGAGATGAACCAGGAAAAAAGAGTATGTCTGTGTCAAGATGGCATGATGTCTATATAGTTTGGAGCTGGAGTCGTCAGTTGAAGGATGGTTATCGAGATGATCGCCCTCGAAAGTCCAGAAATAGCATCAAAGACAGCGACCCATGGGTAGATGCTCGGAGCGGACGAGGCAGGAGGGACGGAATGATGGTGAGGGACTTGGCAAGCGCTTCATCCAGGGTGGTGAGAGGAGGCGGGAGGCGAAGAGGGCGCAATGAGCAGCCGTGGGCGAGTGAAGAACGAGGATAAGGGTGCCTTGCGTTTGGGGATGAGCGCCTCCGTTTCCCATGGTATCGTAGGCGTGTTTCTGGCGGTGGTGACGGGGGCGGTTCAAGCTTCTCCATCCAATGCGACAGCATGCCATCTGGACTATGGGACCGCGTGCATGGCCGTGGCCAGTGTGTTCTCGCCCGGCAGTGGGCGATGGCTGTCGAGACGGAGGAGAGGGGCCGTTTGGAGCGGCGGGCGGAATGACCAGGGCCCCGGTCTGGTTGGCAGGATGGGAGTCCGTCGCCAGGATGAAACTGCCAGGCTCCGGAGGGTTGGAAAGGCTGTGGGGAATATGACCACTTTATCGGTTGAAGGCTTGGCCCAGCACAAGGTCGAGCAGAAAATCCATGGGGATGCGTAGCACGAGTCTCAATGAGGCAGCGCGACGTGACGGCGAGCGACAGTCTTGGTTCGGACGGAGGTGAAGCCCCGTCCCCATGTTCATGTTCTCTGCGCTGGGTGGTGATCTTCCTCTTGAGACGAAGGCGATCAACCGGCGCTCAACACCATGGGGAGTGATCCTTAAAGGCCATGACGGTGATTTCCCGGAGGCGACAGGCGAGGACTAAAAATAAGCATTCGAAATGATCTGCTTCAAGGCAGAGGGCGGTTCAAGTGCAGTTCGGAGAAATAAGCGGGCGGGAGGAGTTTTCCAAGAGAAGGACAAGAAATGAGGCTCTATCCAAGAGAAGTCCAAGAGATGCACCCAAGACCAGAAGGTGGGGAGGGGAAGGCCACTGGACCTTCCCTCTTTCCATCGATGGGCACAGTTGCAAGCAGGTACGTACACATCTCTGCACGTGTTTTCCATGCTTCATGCCTTCCTGGGTGAGCAGGTTAAGGTAGGAGGAAGTCTTGGACTGGAAGGCGGCAAGTGCGATGCCTGCCGCAGCTTAACCTTCTCTTTTGGTGGAGCAGAAGAAGAAGGGGAGGGAAAGAAGGCTTGGCAGTTCCCGTCTCACGCGTGGCAGTGGCAGTCCTTTCCTGCGTTACCTCAGGTTGACAGTGGAGGGCGGTCAGGGACCAGCTCACAGCTAAAAACCTTAATGGGCCGTTGGTAGCGCCCTAAACCTTAAGGCCGTTTAGGGCCTGCCAGCGTCCATTGGAAGGAGGTGCCCAGCACAGGCCTCAGGAGCGCCTGCCTCCTCGGACTCTTGCCTGCTGTTGTGTTCGGACGACACAGGGGGAAGGAGGCGGTCCACTTTTCGTACCTTCCAGCCGTCGCAGCTGCGCACTGAGACGACGCTCTGGACAGGAAGCAGCCAGTTCCAGGCCGCAGCAGGAGGCACCGGCACCGCAGCTTCTTCTTTCAAGTGTGTCGCAGAGTCGACGCCTCCGGCAGCAGGAACGACTGAATGAGGCCTGACGAAGACATTTCGTGATGAGGCTAGCACATATCAAGTCATTGGATTTCGTGCGGATGGTTGCGAGAAGGGATGACAGGAAGAAGGGGCAAGAAAAAACCGCCTGATTTTTGCAGAGCCAAGAGCTTGAGTGGCTGCCAAGTCAAACCAGGGCGCTGGTGATGGCAGGGGTTGCAGAGGTAAAGGTCCAGCCCCGAGACCCTGAATTGCTGGTGACTGTTGAGCAATAAGCAGCCTGACTAAGCTCCCCCAAGTGTCAGGTCGTGATGTGGGAGGGGCCGCCGCTGGCCGTCTGCGTGGCAGCATACCATCCAGGCGGTACGCCGCTGAAAGCCCCTTCCCTGCCCGCCGCAAAATCCTCGCTTATTTCTCCTTCAGCGCCTCGACCTGCTGATGGCCGCGCTGCTCGTCCACTAACACGCGGCCAGTTGACCACCGGCCGCGCCTCGCCAAGTCTTGCAGCTCCGGATTTCTTCTGGGCGCGTCTCACCCTTCCCAGGGCCTGCGACAAACCATCCGCCTCCACCTCCAGACCATCACCAACTTCACGTTGCACTCGCCCTCTCTTCAGCCCCTCCCCCTCGCCCTCCGCCTCTGCCTGCGAGCACTTCCACCAGTCAGCGTGCTCCGTCAAGCCTCAATGCGCCTCTGCAAGCCATAACATCCCTCAGCACCTTTTCGCCGTCGTCTCGACCTCCCGTCGGTACAGCCTGCCTGTCTTCGAAGCCTCTTGGCGCGCCTCCAAACGTCAGACGCCCCTCGCCGCGCCAAGTCCCAGCGCCTACCGGCATCGCGTCTGATGTTTGACGACGACATGGGGCCTGTTGAAGCCATCCCCATTCTTCTGCGCCCGCCACCATTCAGCACTGCGAAACCACTGCCAAAGACCCAGTTCCCAGACTCCACGCGACGAACAGAGGGCGCGCTGTCGTTCAGCGGGGAGGCCTGATGTGTTCTGTTTGCCTCGACCATCGCATGGCCCGTACTCGGCTCCCAGCGCGTCATTCGGCCACCGCCCAGAGTTACACTCATGTTCGCTTTCGTTATCCGTATCCCATCCATGCTCCCCACCGCCGCCGGCTTGCCAAGTCGCCCAGCTCTGTCGTCCCAGACGCTCACGAGGGCACTCAATCTGAATGCGACGTCGGTCACCATACCTACCGACATCATCTTGCCTGCCACCTTGGCAGATACCGAATGCCGTCTTGGAAGCCAAGCAGTCGTCATCTCCCCATGGCTTCAGGTTTCTGACCTGGTTTTGCGACGCATAAACCGCGCACATGAGGACAAGCCAGTGTTAGCCAAGCCAACGACTTCTCATCTCCATACTCGTTCCCGTCGTGTCGGAATGTCCTTCGGTTCTCTCAATTTCCGCGGGACCAGCGTCTCTTCGGCGATGACAAAGACTGCACATAATCTCCCGAGATGTCTCACAACAGGGAAACAGGCGTCCCTCCTTTCTTCATGGCTCCCTCTGCGTGCTGCCTTGATCTGGCTCGATCACAACCGGAGTTTCCACAACAGTGAAAACCCAAACGGAAAAGGGGCTCACTGGCCCAGACATTTGCTTTTCCGACAAAGTCTTGAATATGTCTTGCAACACGCCACCGCGGAAAATTCTGCTTCCATCAGGCGGATACTCCTAGCTTATGGGAGAGGTTGAGAGGTTTTTCTGTTGAGGAAGTTCTCAGGTCTGGGCTCAGGTGGACGAGTCCTCCTCTGTCAAACCACTCGAAACCATCCTGCCTCTGTTCAGCACCACTGCATGTGCGACGGTGTTTGGAAGTCTCACCACTTACAGTCATGGAGGCTTCGAATGACGAACCGTCGTCGCCATCCGTCCACCCTTGTCAAACATGAAAGAACCTTCTCCGCAAAAGCTAGGTGGTTATTTCCCCTTGCGATGACACGGCAGCATTCTGTCCAGGGCAGAATATTGGCGATTGGCCGTTGTTGCGTCGCATCTCTCGGCGTCTTGTTCCACCAAGCTCAGCACCTCTTGGCGCTTGGCTGGCCTCTCTCATCTTGGCGCCTCGCAGCCCTCGTTCCGCTGACTCCATCCCGCTCGCTAATGCAAGCCTGGTCTTGTCCGCCGAGGAAAATAAGCAAACCAAGCTTCTTGCCAAAAGACACCAAATCAGCCACCACGACCAACATGAAAATCTCATGTAAACTCTCCGATGAAGAACCCTCGCAACCGTGGGGATGTCGGCTGTTATCTAAGATTTTCCATGATCACTCTTAGCCGCGATTTCCCCATACTGCATTCTGCCGGCAAACAAATCTCGCTTTCAAGAAGCGAACATGTCATTTCCATGATCGACGTCTCGAAACAATCCCCCTCGCAGGCTGCGCGTACCGCCAGCCGCGAAACAGTGACTCCCCCGTGAATGGAGAACATCATTGGCCAGGGGGCCGTCGCGCGCGGTGAGGGCCAATGTAACTCAACCCCCTGATGAATGCCTTCCACACTCCGCTGACTCACCCACTGTCCCGGAGACTGCCCGGACGCTCGCATTCTTTCCGAGCCAGACTGAGTTAGACCGGGCTCGGTAGGTTCCGGCGCCGTTCGTCGCCCGACCGCAGACGGGCCAAAGTGGATCCTTCGCATACCGCATTGGGAATGCGAGGCATCCACACCACGGCGGAGTTTCGGCTTTAGCGGGCGAGACTGACTGCATTGCAATCCGTGCCGCAATATTTGGTTAAAAAGCCACTTCTGAAGTTCTTCCTTCCGATGGTGCGGAGAAAGGATATCATTCCACGGCTCTAAATGACTAGTGCGATATGGCTTGTCCGCTTACCATCTAACCCAATGTGAAATGCGAGGCTATGCGAGGATTCGTGCTTGACATCCAATATAAAAACAACTCCTCTGCGAACTCGCAAAAGTCCCAATCCAATTCGTATCTTGTAAATCCATAATCCAGACACCAAATGACCGCAGAGGACTTCATCTCCATCAATTCAGCACCGCAATAATGGTCTCCCTCACCGAGGTCCGCGCCTTCAACGCCGCCCTGACCCCCTCCACCGTCCCCAAAACAGCCCTCTTCGTAGGCGCCACGTCGGGCATCGGAAAATACACCCTCACCGAGCTCGTCTCGCTCAACCTACCTGTAAAATGTTACGTCGTCGGGCGCAAGACCAGCGAGCCCGCAATGCGCCCCGTCCTCGAAGCCCTGCGCCGCAAGAACACGCAGGCGGAGCTCATATGGGTCGAGGCGGAGGTGTCGCTGCTCTCTGAAGTGAAGCGCGTATGCGGGTTGATCAAGGAGAAGGAGGAACGGCTGGATTTGCTGTGTTTGACGGCGGGATATGCGCCCTTTGGAGGGCGGAATGGTGAGTATCTTTTCCGTGGGCGGTGATACTGGTGCTAACGATGGGTTACAGATACGGTTGAAGGAATTGAGGTTACCCACGCGCTACAGTACTACGGCCGCATGCTCTTCACCCTCTCCCTCCTCCCGCTGCTCCGCGCCTCCCCGTCGCCGCGCGTGCTCACCGTGCTAGGCGGGAGTTTCCTCTCCACGAATCTGCTAGTTGACGACCTTGACCTCAGGAAGGCGGGCAACTTTGGCGGGATGCGCTCGCAGACGCACATGAGCATTATGAACACGCTCTTCCTGGACCGGCTAGCCTCCGACCCGCAGAATGCGCGGGTGAGCTTTGTGCATAATTGGCCCGGGGCGGTGGACACGGGGAACATGGCCCGGTACCACGCGCCGAGCTGGCTGTCGCCGGCGCCGGTGACTATGCTGTTAAAGCCGGTGTTTTGGGTGCTGGGGACGGGGCGAAGGGAGGCGGGAGAGAGGCATGTTTATAATGCGACTAGTGGACGGTTTGGAGGGGGCGGACCGAGGGGGGAAGGGAAGGTTCAGAAGGGGACGGGAGGGGAGGAGGGGAGGGGGCTGTTTTTGGTGGGGAGGGGGTGTGAGGTTGTTGAGAGGGGAAGTGTGTTGGAGGAGTTGAGGGGGGCGCAGAGGGTGGTTTGGGAGAGGACGATGGAGGTTTTGGGGCCGTTTTTGTGAGGTTGTATCCAATTTTGTACGATAGATTCAGCTCATGGTATTCAACCTTGAGCTTGTATTTTTTTCATGTGGAAATTTTGTACACATTGTTTCCTGTGATGCGTCACGGAGCAGTATGTTAAGTAATGAGACTCAATAGCGGCGCCTTTCTTTTTATACATGGTTGATTACCCTATTAGGAATCACGGCACTCCTATTACATCATCAGCTCTCAATTTATTTGGTATTCAACCTGCGATCTGCTTTGTTGCGATAGCTGTGGGTCTTTATATGGATGATCGACGCAGCTTGAGGCTGCGGTGGGTGTTGTATTTACTGTTACTAGCTAGCCTTTTGGCCTTGGGTGTGTATGGAGTGATACACTTTGGAATACTCGCATCGCTTGATGTATAATATGAAGCCTGGCCTGTTGGTTTTCTAAGTAGACTGATCATAACCCACTGTCGTTACTCAATATATGTTGAACTTTCCGTACGGCATTGTAAGGGGCTGGCCCCTAGGCTTGTTCAACGTAGAGGTGCCGTCGATTGACTATTCTAAGCTGAAGAAGGAAGAAAGGACTTTACAAGGGTAGGCACCTAACAGCGGTGAAGCAGGCCGGGTTAGGCGGCGTACTGCGG